>CM054114.1:121905306-122160306 GCA_028673005.1 Tanypteryx hageni | reverse complement strand
TTATCTACTTTTGAGTCTTCAAGCTTTTAAAATTTTTCAAAGTTAATTCATTATTTACATAGTCCAAATTTATTTATGTGTTCTCGAATGAAATTGTTGAAACAAAATCGGAAAATTTCATTATTGATAATCAGGAAGTTGTCTCAGACGGTCCGTAGTTATTTACAGTGCAAATTTGTTTTATTTATGAATGTAAATCTAATACATTATAACAGCTACGTCCTTGCTTACGAAGTATAAAACGTGTCACGCTCGAATTTCAAGAGATAACTGAGCCTTGTATGTAAATATAAGACCTCGCACTGTAACTTACTATCCGCGGCGAGAAAAGGTTCGCTGTTGTATCGAGTCAGGAGAAAATGCTGACCCTCGACGCTCGAATTTCCTGTCGTCCTATTGACCGCTGTCACACTCTTGTTCTCTTCTGTCAAATAGCATATGATAAGTTCGGTGAGGATCCTTCGAAGTGGGGTCCGGGATCGGAAGATCCGATGCGTAGATAGATATATTAAAATGTATCAAGAATGGATTATGTGCAAAATTTCAGCTCTGTAGCATTTGTGGATCCAGAGATATAACGCATCAAAGATGTTGAGCGTTGACAACGCTCAAGCCAACTTCAATAAAAGTGTGTAATAAAATAAATAAAAAAAGGTTTTTCAATAGCACACTTTTATGATGCACTCAAAAGTACAAAATAAATTTTTTTGCCTCGACATTTTCATTTTGTAAATTTGGTGCGAAGAATAAAAGTGGGTGGCAAAGAAGAAAGTAATGTATGCAAACTACTTATATGTCAAGGCCACACTTTTACTCTTGACACCAAATTTACAAAATGAAAATTTCGATGAATATTTTGAGGCAAAAAAATTATTTTCTACATTTGAGTGCATCATAAAAGTGTGTGCTATTAAAAAACCTCTTCTTTATTTATTTTATTATCTACTTTTGAGTCTTCAAGCTTTTCAAAATTTTCAAGTTAATTCTTTATTTACATAGTCTATATTTATTTATATGTTCTCGAATGAAATTATTGAAACACATACCAAAACTTGATAGATTAAAATGTACCACGAATGTGGATTATGTGCAAAATTTCAGCTCTGTAGCGTTTGTGGATCCGGAGATATAACGCATCAAAGATGTTGAACGATAACAACGCTCAAGCCAATTTCAAGAAAAGTCGGAATTGGAAGGTCCGATGCATACCTAAATTTGAAAAGTTCAAATGTACCACGAATGTGGATTATGTGCAAAGTTTCTGCTCTGTAGCTGTTTTGGATCCAGAGATATAACGCGTTAACTATGCTGATCGACGCTCAGGCAAACTTCAATAAAGTGTGTAAAAAGGCCGTCAATATGACGAGAAGGAATATATAATTTATTACTAGTAGAGAGCCCGCAGTTCTACTGCGGGAAATTTTGAGAAATGTCTAAACAAAATATTATAATAAAGGAAGAACGAACAGAAAATAAGAATCGAACATCGGGAGAGAATGACAAAATGAGGAACAAACAAATAAGAACGATAATAAAACGTTGAAGACGAACAAAGATGCTAAAAGCAGTAACAAACGAAGAGCAAAGAGAAAAATAATAGTCAAACGTCGATTGAGTGTGACAAACCATTTAGTTACATTGTCTTGCAATATATCTCCCACCTCTCCTTGTGTTCTCTCTCTCTCCATCTCTCTCTCTCCCTCCCTCCCTCGTATTCTCTCTCCCTCTTTCTCTTCCTCTCATTCTCTCTCCTTCCACCCATTCTCTCGTCCTTTCTCTAATTCTCTCTTCCTTCCTCTCATTTTCTCTCCGTCTCTTTTCCTTCCTCCCATTATCTCTCCCTTCTCTTCTAATTTTTTATGAGCAAATGGATGAAAGCCTGCACGTCGCTAAATTGATTTTTATGTGTTGTCTTATGGGAAATAGAAATTATCCTCTGGAGTCGAACCCGGGTCTTTTGTGGAAATTTTTATTCGTAAACGGCATTTAATATATGAATGAAATATTTCTACCAAATTTCAATCTTCTACCTTATCGAAAAGTGTGTTAATAAAACCATTACAGTCAGTCATAAATAGTTCCCGATTCTCCCGCTCTTTTATAGCGACTCCTTAAGAGCGGCGCCACAATCGAGCATTTCACCTAAAATAACAACCAAGAAAATGATATTGAGTTGATACTTAGTAGTAATTAAGTACATAGTCATAATTTTATAAGATCAATGATATCATGTATTTTTGCTATTTACTTATATACTAGGGAGATGCCCGTTGAAATTCAACGGGAAAGTTTTTTTTTATGAAATTGCGTGAATAGATGCGACGCGAAGCTATTATCCAAGTGAATGGTACCCAATTGCACTAAACCGGTAACAATGCAAATCACTAAGAATGCATCAAATTCTCGCGTTAAAAACTGATCTGTTGATCTATTCGACGCGTATTAAAAATCGATGGCAAGAAAACAAACTCGTTATTTTAGGCGTTCTTTGTTTCAAGCCTTGAACTAACATGATTCTAAGGAGTTTTAATATGCGAATAATTAATGTTCTACATTCAAATTTATTCCTTCTCGTAAATAACTCAACGAGTGTTGTTTACATTGGTTGCTATGAAAATTATTTCCCTCTCCTTTCTTCTCTCTCTCTCGTATTAAAAGAATTCAAATCATGCTTTCAAGTAACAGTAGGATTTCGAGGTTTAACAATGTAGTAGGTTAGCAAGGCAAAATCCCGTTAAAATGGAAGGATTTCCCTAAAATATGTGAATGAAACGTTTAACAGATTGAAGATTAATTCTTTCTAATTTAGATCTCAAAAAGAATGAAAGCCTGCACGTCGAAAAGTTTATTTTTATGTGTTATCTTATGGGAAATGGAAATGTCTTCCTTGGAGTCGAACCCAGGAACTTTTTTCGAGATTTTTTTCGCCATCACCTTAAAATATGCGAGCATTCCTGCCAAATTTAAAAATATATCTCGTTCTTTTATCGAGTAATTCGCATTTTTATGGTTTGACAGAGGGAGCCACAAAGGGACAGAAGTAGGCTTTTATAGATCTTAGATTTTGATTGTAACTAGATATAAGTAAGTTGATATGTCAGTGATATAAAATTACTTTTCATTGTCGGTTGGCGCTTCAGTTTTGCGATTATAAACAGCTAAATTTCTGAATCACTGCATAGTATATCTAAATTCCAAAATATCTGCTCCCCTAATTTTCGATGTCTTGAGGATTTTGGCATACTCCGCAGTAGGAGAAGGAGGCGCGTCGATCGCGCCCGCATGCGGCCCGTCTCACGAGACGAAGTGCGCGGCCATCGCTCAAAAGACTCCCGTCGCCCGGATCTGATTTGGCCAACTGGGAAAACGATCCTCCATTTTCCTCGCCATTTTGCCCCCCTCTCCCCTGCATCCCCAAACGCAGCAGCGCACAAACTGTCAAGAGTGATGAGAGAGAATGATCCTTCCCTAGGGCCTCTACTTTTTCACCGTTTGAGCGATTTACTTCGGGAGGATTTGGAAGCGACGCAAAAAGAAGACGCCCGAAAGGAAACTTTTTTTCAGCGGACTATTTTTTCAAAATTCTTATTTGTGTTTAACTTGCTCATAAACAGCACTTCAGGGCCTTTTACAATACGCGAAATAACGCTAACAATGACAAATACATCCTTCCATGCCCTCGGCAGGATTCGCTAACCTCCCTTCTACCAAAGCCGGCATTTCGCAAGAAAGGTCTTTTTTCGAATGCGTTTTTTATCATAAGGCAAAGTTTTATTGGATACACAATAAAATATTAACAGTAGCAATAGAAGATTAATGCAATATCGAGGAAAATTTAAGTTTATTTATTATTTTCATATATTTATTTATTTTAAGGCATTTAGTTAGGATCATCCATTCATATATTTACTTTAGTTCGTGTATTTGTTTATTTAAGTTATTCCAAACGGCGCTCAAGACCTTTCGTACTGGACATAAAATAATAAATAGTGAGCAATAAGGATGATATTAAATGTAAATTTCTGTAAGATTTAAAATCGACACCAAAATTTTCTAGTGCCGGCAATCGAACCGTTGGCCCTACGTAAATATATACACCGTGATTCATATAATCGAGGCCCCTTAGATATTTTATTATAACTCTTATGGAGGTCTCGACTTTGTGAATCACGTCGTATAATTAGTAGAAATTCTATAAATCGATCTTCCGTTGGAGGCAAAAGTATTCAAACTACGGAAAATTTTCACTCAACAGCACTACGTCAACAAGAACGAGCTCATACTGTACCGAAAAATAATCACATTCGGGCAATAGGAAATTCGAGTTAGCATTGATGTTCGAATTTCAGAGGTTCTATCGCATGTGTTATGTCTTCCATAAAAAATTATTTTACTCTCAAAAGTGTAATGTAAATCAGCGCGGATGATGATGACTCTTAAGACTCGATACTAAGTAACACCGCCTTAACTGATTTAAGCGTCACTTTGTGGAATATTTCCATTATCAGAAATAGCTTTCTATCCTCAGTATGACGCATCACGTGGAAACCATGGTCGTAAGCACCAAATAAAGTTGCGGAAAATCACTAAGTGTATTACGTTATTGCTGATAAGTTATATAGCATTTTTTTGAGAATTTAAGTGTTATAAATGCATTTCCGCAAAGTTACGACTTTCTCGGTCGATTTCATTATCTCTTCGAGCGCGCATTTATGCGTAGGCGCGCGTGACTATCTCGTCTGCGATGATTTATTCGCTAATATCTGTGTCGACGGTAAGCGATTTTTTCTCGCGTTCTACTTTCCTCAGATCTTCTCCGTCTCCCTTTTTCCTCTTTCTTTCTCTCTTTCGATTTTCTTGGCGGACATTTCTCTCTAGACTTTTCCGCGAACGTTCGATCCCGTTTCCTCGAGTCCTCTCGGCGACTGCTGCGACTTCCAAGCGGGCTCTATTCCCGTTGCCCCCGTGACGTCACGAGGCTTCTGTCGCTGTGCGGAGACCGTCTAAAAGGCTCCGCGATTGATGGCTCTGAAATCGTTTGAGGATGAAATAACGCGTTTTTTCGTATTCTCGTCTGTATCTCCTCCCATAACCCTCCCTGTCTCTCTCTCAGTTTGTTTGTATAGATTCTAAAAAAAATGTTTAGGTATTTATTTGAATATATACCAATAAACAGCCATCATTATGGGCGTTGAATCGGATTTTGTGATATCAATTCGTTAAATAGACACGGATAAAATAAGAATAAATATTGATAATACAAAATTTAGTAAGTAATAAGACGATCATAAACATCTATAAAGTGTATAAAACTTATGATGGTTATCAGAAACTGCTTCGAGATGGTTGATGGGAATGGTATTTTTTGCGATGAATGTAATGCACAAGTTAATTCAAAGGTATTTTTTTCAAAAAGTTAACAAATCAACAACCAATGATCTTAGCGAACTTTTTCATGAATCTATTTTTTTTAAGCTACCGCAGCATTCGATAAACAAAATCCATAATGCGCAATTATCTCTTCTTTTTTTTATGTAAGAAAAAGTCGATGATCTGCAAGGCATTTTTTATTCACACCGGAAACTCTACGTAACCAACAAGATCAAGTTAATGCCACCGAACCTATTTTTTATAAAATTTGGTTAGCGTATAGAAACAATTATTTTTTCGAAACTTTTACTTCTATCACTAGGAAAAATTAGTTTTTCTTTAATTATGGAGCACGTGAACGACATGAGAGCATAGATTAGATTTTATGAAGGTTTTTGCTGAACGAAATCTATCTGCTGAATATGAGGCCAACGACTGTATATTAACATTACGCCGATAGATGTCAGGAAGGAGCATTTAGTTATGGAGCTCGCGCGTGACAGAGTGAGAGATTGCCATGGAAATAAGTGGTCTTGATAAACCTATACCCACCTTTGCAGAGAGAAACCGGTTATTATGTTCACATATAAAAGATATATGATCTCAAATTAACGTCTGTCGCTTAAAACTTGCGCCAGATAACGATATTTTTTTCAAAGAAAAAGGCGTAAATATGTGCGTTTCTTCGCCGAATTTTTTTTATACCTTTGCCAAAACAACAATCCGGTTCCATTGTTTAATTCGCAATGGCAAAACTAGAGGAAAAAATAGACTCGAATAGTGTATTACAAGAATGGTATGGCCCCTGTCACGTCCGCCATTGTTGAGATCGCCAAAAGTTATAACCGGCGCGGTGTGCATCGATAGGAGCGGGCGCCGTAGCCTTATCATCGAGAAAGGGAGGGTTAAAAAAAAGGTTATGGTTTATGGCTGGATTTATGCAGCGCGTGAGAGTGAGGCGGGAACGCTTAGGGCGTAATAGGAAGAGAGGGGGAGATGTAGAAGAGAGAGGCAAAAGACATGGTGGGAGAAAATGATGGAAGTAGGGATAGGAAGAGGAATAGAGCAAGGAACACGAGGGAGTAACGGATAAATACGTACGTTATCAACTCTCAAATCCTTGCATTTCTCACATTCTCAGGGATCGCTTGGTCATGATCACATTCGCCGTTGTCAGCCCCGCTGCGTTGTCATCTTTATTACATTGCTGTAATGCGCTCCGATGTAATTTTCCTTCTGTGCTGTTTTTTGGGAGTTAACTAGAGTGTACGTTTGGTGTAAAAGCACCCCCTGCCAAGCGCTATTGGCGAGAATGAGGGAAGAAAAGGAAGAGGAAAGGAACGGGGAGATAGGGAGAACGCGAAGCGAAGGGAGAGGCGGGAACAGATAAGTAGAGATAAAGAGATTAAGGTAGAGGTATAGGGATGGTGATAGGAAGATAATATTGAGGAATAAAATGAGTAATAGATAGAGGGAAAGATGGAAATGGCGAGAGAATGGAGGAGAGGGATAGAGAGAGAGAGAGAGGAAGAGATAAAGAGATATCGGGCGATACAAAAAGGCTAATTTCCCAATTCAACGTTAGCTTCAGTCCAGCCGTCACGAGAGAGGTCGAGGGGTGTTGTAAGTTGTCGAGGGTGTACAGATAGTTTCGCTCCGTGGCTGTTGCTCCGTTTCAACAGGCGCACCTGACAACAGGGAAAGCTGACGATCGCCGTGCGTGTGTGTTCTGGTTCCCACCGCCACCACCACCGCCCCCTTCTACTACATTATCCTCCCCAGGATAGCCTCCCATCCAACCCTCAGGGCCATTCCCTTCTCGCTATCCACCAGGCGCCTCCTCCTCCTCCCTCTACCTCACTCACTGTCTATTCCTCCGCCCACCATCCATCTAATCTCAAAGCCCTCCTCGACTGCAGCAGCAGCTGCCCTCTATGTGTCTGCGAGGGAGGGAGGGACCCTTCAAAGGACTCCCTCCACATCCAATACCTTCCTCCCCCCCTCTCTCTCGAAAAAAAAAGTGAACCCTCCCCAGCCATCCATTGCCTCCCTCCCCATATCCTTTTTTCCCTTCCATTCTCTCCCCCCTACTCCTAACCGTAGACACTTTAAAACCCTCCTTTTCCCTCGCTCATGCCTCTTTACATTTACCTCTGTGCTTTCTCTCTCTGGCTTACAGTTCTACCTCTCCTTGTTTCCATCTATGCCTTCCTGTTTCCCCCTGCGTTCCTATTTTGCATTTTCGCTCCGTCTTCCTTCTGATCTCTCGCTTCCTCTGGCTCTCTCTATCGCGTCCTTTCTCCCTTCCCTACACCCGTTCTATCTCTTCCTCTCTCCAATTCCTCTTCCTTCTCCCATCTCCCTCCCTCCGCCAGTCTCTCTTCCTCCACCCCCTCTCTCACTATCTATCAATCTCTCCCTTCCTCCCTCTTTCTCCCTCCATCTTTCCATATTCCTCTCTATTACTCGCTCTCCATACCTCCATCCTTCCTACTCTCTCTTTATCCCTTTGTCCTCTGCCCTTCCCTAAGTTCTACTGCCAAAATATGTAATTAATATCTTATGCCATACATGACCAAAGGGTTAAATATAAGAAAGGACTATGTAGTCCCAAAGTCGCCATTAATAAACTCCTTTGTTTGTCTGTCCCTCCCTCCCAATCACTCCCTCTCCATTCCTCCCCCTTTCTCACTTCATCTCATCTCCCTCTCTCTTTTCCTCTTGGCGATCTTGGTAGACTTATACTAGCTTATACTAAGGTCACAGGTTCGAATCCCGCCTGTGTTTGTCATTCTGGGTTAGATGTTAGAATGGACTAGATCAGGGATGGCAAACGTAAGGCACGCGTGTTAAAAGTGGCGAGACGATTTTTGACTGGCACGCAACAGAAAAATATTTTGTTGACTGTTTCCTCAATATGTTTCCATTTGCGACAAAGGTTTCTAGCTATATTGCAATTATGTTGATAAAATAACTGACTAATAACGACTTTTTGTCCGAGAGCGAGATCTTTGTTGCTTCATATTTGTCGTTCGGCCGTAAATGATCTGTAAGTCTTTTTAGATGACAAATTTAACTTGGTGTAACCAATTTATTGTTTTCTGAGTTCTACGTCTGGGAATAAACGATCATACTTAGACCTTAAATTATTTTATTTAGGGTGTATTTTAAATTGGTGCATAAATAAGAAAAGGAAAGCTAATTTTTTATAATTTTAGAACGCGAGCGAAAAAACGTTTGCCATCCCTGGACTAGGAGGTCCAAAATCTCGCCCTTAAATAAAGTCGGATTATTATTATTATCGCTCTCTCAACCTTCCTCCATTCCCTTCAGTCTGTCTTCCTCTCTCTCTCTTTCCCTCTTTCTTTTCTCGATCTTTCCCTCTCCCTTACTCCCTCTTACATCCTCACCCCCGATTATTCACTCTATCTCCCTCCGTCTCGTTTTCGTCCTCTAGGTTCTTTTTCATGCTTCTCCCTCAATTTATCTTCCTCTCATTCTTCGCATCCCTCCGTCTCTATTTCACTCCCTCCCGATCCCACCCCCTTCCCCATTTGCTTCCTACTACTCTCCTTCACGCCGAAATCCTCTCTCTCCCTTTCTCATCCCTCCATTTTGCGTTCGCCGCCCGAATTCCACTTCTGTGCGCGTGAAATTTGGATGGGATGAGTCAAAGGCAAAGTGAATACAGCCGTTAATAGGGCACGCGTTCTGTTTACAAACCTTTTAAGTTTATCGATCCCAACTCGGCGTATTTGGATGATTTACTTGATTTATATATTCTGTAAAGGTTGCCAAAAGGGTACAGTGAAATTTTATTTTTGTTAGTGGGATGCTTAATAAATTTAGAAATCATGTGCGATTAATTGGCATTTCCGCAGTCCCGGAATGTCTGCCGTTTACCCTTCTGCGTCGGCGTTTCTAATTAAATTCAAATACGCGCTTACATGTTATTAACTCAATCGTTTGTCTCTTTTCTTAACGTCTCCCATAACCATGTTTATTCGATTTTCACGTCATCATATTACATTTACCGAGAAAAAATACCTTTGAGGAGAATACCAAGGTCCTTCAAGAAGGAAATTACCTAGTTCACCTTACGGCTGAAATCAAATCGAAAAACTTTGTTTCTCAAATAACCTTTTTATGGAGAAATAGTTTTCCAGCCAAGGTCTTTGTAAAGCGCAACACTCCACGGAATAGAAAATTTCCCGATACTTCGTATATTATCCGTCAGAGGCGCTGATTATTTTAGGAAATTTAAAAAACCCGGATAAATTAAGTTACCACGGTTGGTTTATTTTTATTTGAGAGGCAAGAGGAAATTTCGGGGTTTTCTTCTCTATTTTATCGATAATGACGCCCTTCGTTTAGATGCATAAATACGACGGAAAATTGATGTTCCTACTTGGAATCAAGAAAGCCTGCTTAGTAATTGAGAGACCGTTATTCTAAATGTTCTATTGCGCTTCCTATCGTTTTGAAACTAAGCCGTCCACGTTCACGGAGGTCATAGAAACGTGTTCGAAGTGCTGTTGACGCGAGAAGTAGCCTTGAATGATTTCTGTCATTATATCTAGCCCCTCCCCCCCCCTCTCTCTCTTTCTCTCTCCGTCTCCCTGAAATCTCCTTTCTTTCTACTCATACCTCCCCTTTCCTCTCCCTCCCATTCTCCGACTTCGTTTCCTTGCTCTCTCTCCCCTCTTGCCTCATCTCTCTCCTTCCCTCTTTCTCTTTCCTTCTCTCCCGTCTTTCGCGGTCTTCTCGCTCTCTCTATATCTGCTTCTTCACATTTTTACCTCCCTCCCTCTCTCTCCTCTCTTCCTCCTTCCTCTCTAACCCTCCTCTCTTCCTACTTCCTCTCTCTCCCTCCTCTCTTCCTACTTCCTCTCTCTCCCACCTCCCTCTCTCCCTCCTCGCTCTCTCTCTTCTTCCTTCCTCTCTCTTCCTCCTCCCTCTCTCTCTTCCTCCTTCCTCTCTCTTCCTCCTCCCTCTCTCCCTCCTCCCTCTCTCCCTCTTCCCTCTCTCCCTCCTCCCTCTTACCCACCTCCCTCTCTCCCTCCTCCCTCTCTCACTTCTCCCTGCCCCTTCCTCCTCCCTCTCACTCCCTCCTCCCCTCTCTCCCTCTCCACTTTCTCTCCCTCTCCTTCTCCCTCTCTATTCCTCTTTCTCTATCCCACTCTCTTTCACCCTCTCTCATCCTCTATCTCCCTGCTCTGTCCCCCATCTTGCCTAATACACCTTTTCTATTCTCTCATCCCTTTCTCATCACCTTCTTACTTCACTTGTCTCCTTTCTCTCTATCCCTCTCACCCTTCAATCTTTCTCCGTCACGTTTTCCCTCCACCTTTTTTCTCTTCCTCTCCCTGTTTCCTTGATTTAAGCCTTCCCTCTTTTTCTCTTGACCTTTTCTCATTTCCTCTATTCCCCCTCTCTTTTCTCTCCCTCTTTTCCTGGATGATGGTGGCGTGATCCGTCTCCCCCATATGGTGTACATATAAGTCTGCAGGACAAGGGTTCCATCTACCATTAGGTAAACGCTCTTAACCTTGTTTATCCTTCTTGCGTGAGAAGCCTTCCCTATGCATCGGGATACACGTATATATCCGCTTCGCCTCTCTCCGCCGGGACCTTACTCTCTCCCCTCCTCCCTCCACACCTCTCCCCTCCTCCTTACCCACCTCCCGAACATCGTTGCAATAAGGAAGATTAAGCGAAAACAATTTTTATTTTTAATGCAGTGCTGCGATTTGGCTATCGGCCGCAATAAAAGAATGTCATTCAAAATCTGAAAATTTCGCTTTTCGCAGTTTTTAGCTTGTTCATTGTTCTTTCGTTTCGAGCGGAATTTTGCGTAAGTGTAGTTTCAGCTCAAGAAAAAAAATTCACGGTTTTGGTTCATAATGTAGCCTGACTGTTTGAGAATTCCCCGGGTTCGAATCTCACTGGTCATGCAAAGGTATTTTTATGCGTAATAATTCACCGAAGCGATATAATATCCTAATGGCACCTAGTTAATTATACTAATTATAAATATCCAATTAAGATAATGCCGTGTTTATCCTACTATAAGACAATCTCGAATATAAGACAGATGCTGATTTGGGCGGAAAATCTATTTCATTTGTAATCGTGAAGAAAACTAATCAATCGAATTTAGAGATACTCTCTGAAATTAGTCATCTCAATGTGCATTACAAAATTGAATAAGATTCAACCCACGCTATTTCAGTTATAATCGCTGTCACGATTATTTATTTATATCATTTACTTATGTTTTTTCCTAAAAAATAAGACGATCCTTAACCTTTAATTAAAAAAGCAGAAAAATGCTCGTTTTATAGTCGGGTAAATATAGCAATTACTTTTTTTTAAATGATAAATGGCTAATCTAATAAAGACGCAAACGAATAAATGAATGGGTGACTTTAACACACAAGCAGCAATCACAACCTCATTACATTATCGATGTCGGACACAGACGTACATGGCCACTCATGGATTCGCTCCAGTGACCTTAACATTGGCGGGCAATTACGCGGACTACCTCCCTCGTGCAGCAGCCTCGAGAGAGAGATATAGAAACTAAAGCCATTGATGTCGTATCTCTCAGTAACGTGTCTGCATTCTCTGTTACCTCAGAAATAACTCGGGGTATTAACATCCTGAGCAACGAAGTGACAAGCTCGAGATAACTCGTTTTTCAACTGGCAACCTGGTCAGATAAACAAATAATCTATCTTTTCTATGGTTTAAGCAAACTCAATAAAATTATTTTTCTTTCTAAAATAGTTTTTAGAAATGTTTTTAATTCACTCTCGTTGATTTTTAATGTAAAATAATGCAGGAGAAGCATTAGGGGATAAATTTTTGAAATGGCACCCCACAAAAGACGGGAAAATGACGATCAATGGAGGTAAGTTGTAAAACAGAACCAATAAATTCAAAACAATTGATGCGGGGAAAAGAAACTTCGAGGAAGACAGAATGCGATATAATTTAACAAAGTTTATATATGGCTTTTGTAGGGTCTATGCACCAAGGGAACTGATGTATAGGGGAGCGATAGATCGAGGTTTCACTGTACACTCAAACCTCTATTTAGCGCCACCGTTTGCCCATCACTGACATTGGCGCTAAAGCGGGGGTGGCGGCAAATTTAGGTATATACTTGCTCTATGAAATCATAAGATGAAAGACAAAACCGATTGAAAATGTATGTGAAAAGTTTTGTCTAAATATAAAACAAATGAAACACGGAGCGAAGAAGCTTGAAGTCAGAAACGACTCCAATAGTATCGCAATAATGGACAACTTAACATTACAAATAGCAAGATATTTGACGCGTACATTGAAAATATCGTTTCGTTTGCAAATTCTATTTTGCAGTTTAACGCAAATTACTACACCGATAATGTTTGTGATTAATTCCTTTCAATAATTAAGCAAGATATTTGGCGGGTGGCCGGTGCATGTGTAGCGATTACTTACTATTAAACAACCCACAGAACATACAATTTGCTGTACTTTCAGAATCAGCGAACAAAACAAAAAGTCTGATGTAGTCACCACATGACTTTCTCCGTATCTGTAATATATAAAAAAATTCCAAATGATAATAAACATTTTAAAGAACTGAGAGAAAAATTCAAGGACCTTACAAAGAACAAAGAGAAACTCATACCGTAGCCTTCTGATATTAGACATAGCCACGAAGCTCCAACATATAAGTATAAAAAGGAGCGTTACTAAGACGTGACTAAGCGTCAAGTGCTTATACAAGTCCAGGTGGTGTGATGGCGGCAGCTAAAAAATATTATTAAAAAACTCTTTAAAATGCGTTATATGAGAAAATGTTTCGTACAAAGGTTGTAGAAAAGTAAATTATCTACAGCATAGCTCTTTATGGTGCAGAGACGTGGACGGTAAGGAGAAAAGAGGAAAAATATTTAGAAAGTTTTGAGATGTGGGTATGGAGGAGGGTGATGAAAGTGAAATGGACAGAGAAGAAGAGAAACGAAGAAGTATTAGAAATGGTGGGAGAAGAAAGGATGCTAATGAAAACAATAAGGAAAAGAAAAGCAAATTGGATAGGGCATATATTGAGGAGACAGTGTTTACAAAGGAAGATCTTAGAAGGCAAAATTAGTAGAGGAAGAGGGAGAAAAAGAATGGGAATATTAGAGAATATAAAGCAGGAATATAGTACTTATAGAGGTATAAAAGAGGCTTCTAGGGAGAGATAAAGGCAGCGATTCAGCTAAAACCTGTCTTCGGACAGCAGCATAATGAAGATGACAACTTTTATTCTAATCCTTTTTTTTCATTGATTAAGTATTAAAGCAAATGTAAAAAAACGGCTAGGTTACAAGAGTAAACACCCACTTTTGGTTTACTGATATTAACCAAAAACTAATTAACTCTTTTTCCTATAATAAAAATGTCAAATATAAAATTTTGCGATGATTTAATTAATAGTTTTTGAGTTAGAGAACCCACAAAATTCCTATCGCATACACACAGAGTCATCATCGAGAAAATGGTCAAATCGTGTTCAGGAGACCTCAAAACGTGCATTTCCGTTGAAATCTCGAAATCGATTTTTTTCATGAAAACAATACTTCCCCTACGGAGAAAGTATGGAAGTGCTAGTCTAAATCACGTATGTGTTTTTGGTTGTTAAAACTGTGTGAACTATATGGTTATTTCGAGAGGGGCAATAAAAGTGATTCAACGAAAAACACCCTTTGTCACAATTCTTTGTTATAGGCTCTATCGCATAGGGCCACTTCACGCAAGGTTCCCTTTTCGAAAGTACTGCAACGGTCCCCTAGTAGTATAGTATAGTTCCAAAAATAACATTTCCACGAGTCGAAGTGGGAAACGTCGGCTTTCCTTCTTTTTTAAGAATGGTACATGCGGCGGCATGGAAAAGAAAAAAACCTTTTGGCGACGAGAAGGATAAGACAGAAGTATTGAGGGCGTGTGTGAGAGGAAATCACTCGCCGGTAAGCACGACGCTCTGGAGCAAGAACCTAGTCGGAACGCAGGGAAAAATTCTGCTGTGTAGATGGCGTGCTGAGGTGCGCGCGGCGGTCACGGTTTGAGGGGCATAAGATACCCTCCGTATCCCATAATTGTAGGAAGGGAAAGAAAAAGGGGCGTGGAGAGAGAGAGAGAGGGAGGGAGGGAGAGAGAGAGAGGTAAGGAGGAGAAGGAGTTAGAGAGGGAGAGAGGCGTCGCCTCAGGTGGTTTCTGGAATTTTTGAGGAAGGAAGGTTGAAAGGGGGGACCTCTACAGGTAATTCTGAAGTGCAGGCCACCATCTACCCTTTCCCCTCCCGCCTCTCTCCTCACTCTCTCTCTCTCTCGACATCTTCCCTCTTTTTCTCTCTGGTTCTCCCTTCCTCACCCTCTATTTCTCCTTTCCTCTCTTCCTCTCCACTTCTTCCTCTCTCTCTACATCCTCTCTCTACATCTTTCTCTCTAGTTCTACTTCACTCCCTCTCTCACTCTACTCCTCTCTCTTTATTTCTCCCTGTCTCTATGTTTATTCCTCTCTCTATTTCTCCTTCCCTCTCTTTACTTCTCCCTCTCTATCTTCTTCTCTCTCCCTCTCTATTTCTCTCTCTCTCTATTTCTCCTTCCCTCTCTTTACTTCTCCCTCTCTCTCTTCTTCTCTCTCCCTCTCTATTTCTCTCTCTCTCTATTTCTCCCTCTCTTTCTCTCTACTTCTCTCTCCCTCTCTATTTGTCTGTCCCTCTCTCTCTTTATTTCTCCCTCCCTCTCTACTTCGCCCTCCCTCTCTTCTCTCTCCCTCCCTCTCTTTTTCTCTCTCCATCTCTTTATTTCTCTCTCTCCATCTCTTTATTTCTCTCTCCTTTTCTCTATACTTCTCCCGCACTCTTCCTCTCCACTTTTTCATCTTCTCTCCCTGTTTCTCCCTCCTCTCTCTCACACTCTGCTCCTCTCCCTCTCACTGTATTTCTCCCACTCCCTCTACTTCTCCATCCCGCTCTCTATTTCTCCCTCCCTCTCCCTCAACTTCTTCTCTCTCTATTTATCCCTCTCTTTATACTTCTTCTTTCTCTCTAGTTTGTCTCCGTTCTTCTCTCCTCCCTTTCATTCTACTTTCATTATCACTCTCTTTCTCTCTATCCACGAACCTTTTTTCTTGGGCGAGAGAGGGAGGAAGAAAGAAAGGGTTGAAAGGTTAGGAGGTGGAGTGAGGTTGATATATGGGATGTGGAACGAAGAGAGAAATACGGAGAGAGAGAGAGAGAGAGTGAGGAAAGGCAGGGAGATAGTGAAATGGGGAAAGGAAGATAGGTGAGGGAAAATATGGCATAAAGAATAAAATGAGAAAGAGAATAAAAGGGGAATAAGAGAGAGGAGATTTAAGCGATAGGGAGAACGTGAGAAAATAATAAGGAATATCTACGATTAACCATGCATCTAAAAAAATCGGCTCTCATGTAAAAAGAGGGGACCGAAAAACATGTTTCCTATCTTAGGCTAGGCCGCATGTCGAATACGCTTCTAGTATAGTGAGAAAGGCTGCAAACTCGACTTGGAATACGTACAGCGCTACGCCAAAAAATTAGTGAAAAGAAATTTATGACCCTTTGCATAGTGTTACTTGATTGTTGAGCAATTTGAATTTGGTATTTCTATAGGAGCGCCTACTGTACGCTAAGTTGAGACAACTAGAGTAATATAGAGGTTCGTTTTTCCTGGTACTATTAGAGATCAAAATATGATATCCAGTATTGTCACTGAAATTTTTTAGGAAATTCGTTTCACTGCACTTCCTGCCACCCACCTGCCTGGTGATTTGCAGGGTATTATTTTGATGTAGACTCGAGGCGTAGGAATTATGTAGTATTGTCTATGACAGGGATAAGAACACACACAAATTCATATTATTTCGACAAAATTGTGATAATAAAACCTTTCATGTTGAAATTTTTATTCTAAAATCCTTATTTATACTTGATTTTCACATATATTACACCTCGAAATCCTTAGATAACTTCCGATTTAAACTATAATACATTGGCAACTTCAAATGAAGCCCGCCGCGGTATCTTCAACCAACGATACGGCCCGCTATGTAAAAAATGTAAGAATCGTAAATTCGTTATTTTTACGCTTCTACCGTGTGAGATTCACTCCCTTGTTTCCCATCCTATTTCTTAACTCTCTTCTTCCTCAGCGATCTTATTAGGCCCCAGGAATAAGACTGAATATTTTCTACTTTATAAAATAGTTGTGCTCCATTTGTCTGATTTCGATTCATATTCGCCGATGAAAAAATAAAGTTTAGATCGGACATGCCGAATGATTTCCCGGAAAAATCGCAGCTTACCCAATTCACCAAATCACTTTTTAATGCAAAAATATCCTACATTTGTATATTGTGCGTATATATTTTTAAAAGGTCTTTCATGTTGATACTTTGGCCCGCGAGCATAAAATTTGCTGACCAAGTGGCCCACCTGTAAAAAAATTTGGAGACCCCTGGTACATGACGTTAAGCTCTATACCTGGACTACATATGATCGAACTCACTCCAGCAAGTTTTTAACTAATCGATATTCTGTGAAACATACGAGATCAAACTCTCACCCATTGTTGCGTGATATTGTTCATTTCAACATGGATTCTATTACGGGTAATACCATGCGTAATAGCGAGATTTAATCAGATTCTGTTGAACCGTTTAGCACCTAGAACCGCGCACAGACAACAGAGAGCTGAAATCGCAGATACAGCCTAAAACGTCCATATTCAACAGAATCTCGATTTTTTCCGCGATTCCGATACTTTTTCTATACTCTTTCTAAACTCTGTGAACGACGGACTTTAGATTAATCATGTAGGCAAATCAAATGGAGAAATAACTCACCTGGAATCGAACTCGGGACCTGTAAATTTGGAATATAAATTATGGCCTGGAGATAGTCTTCGAGAGCACTAGACTTACACCAAGTTTCATTTAAATCGGTCCAATCATGAAGAAGATGTTAGTGGGGGGACACACAAGCATACACACACACACACACACACACACACGGACAGCGAGGCGATCTCATAAGACTACTTTCCATTTTTTGGAAATTAGGCTAAAAATAGCTCTCGACGTGAGAGTTCTCGATAACAATTACCGGCAATTACACTTGTTATTAATTTTTAAGCACTGAATATTTTTCACAGTGAAAATACTTCGAATCACTTTTAACATCCAAAAAATAAGCCATCAAAATTGACATTTATTGCTATGGATAACGAAATATCGATGCACGGTTGAAATTACCGTTGACGGCGCTTGGATATTCAAGAAAATTTGTTTATAAAATACGATGCTAGATGGAATTGGAATAGTTATGATCGTAATCAAAATTATCCTTGGCAGCGTAGGCATCGCTATCAACAATTACAGAATTTTATCGTAGCTACGGAAGCAAAGGCAACGCTTGGCGACGTACTTAGAAAATTCAGACGAATAATCAAAATAACTCAAACAATCCGTTTTATGAAAAAATGTTTCAAACAAATCCTGTAGAAAACCATATTTTCTATAACTTTAATAATAAAAAACTTTTACATAAATTGCATCCTAAAGGAGATATTCGGAGAAACGGAAAAATGGAATTTGTAAACCTCCACTTCCGGTTGACCAGTTTCTGGGAAATACTTTTTACCTACACTACGTATGGAGAAAGTAATAATAATAATGACTTTTTGTCAGAGAACTAAATGCTTGTTGCTCCATAATTGTCGTTTGTCCATAAATGATCTGGGACAATGTCTTTTTAGATGATAAATTGAATGTTAAATGACCAATCTTTCGTTTTCTGAGTTATAAGACTGAGAATAAATGATCATTGTTAAATCACAAAATTATGTCTTTATGGATGGGTTTTTAATTGGCACGTAAGTTAGAAAAGGAGAGCCATTTTTTATTATGGCACGCGATCAAAAAAAGTTTTCCATCCCTGTTACAGAAGGCGGTAAAACTAGCGATTTGTATAAGATAAAGAGAGAAGGAAAATCGAGTGAAAGAAAAAGGCGGATAGAATTGAAAGGGAATGAGAAAAGTGGAGATGGAAGGAGAAAGGGAGGGAGGAAATGGAGCTTAGTAAGGGAGAGAGGGAGAGGTGGGGAGGCAATCTGGGATAAAGAATGGGAGTGACAGCGAAGAAGAAGATAAGAGGAAGATTGAGATACTATCAAAACAAAGTATATGCCATTACTTATAAAATTCCTTTTTAAAGCTTTCCTGATATTGCTCCCGAAAATAATGTGGAAAAGAAAATGAGCGTCGAATAAGTCACGTCATTTCTCACCGCAATTAATTTCTTCGTTTAGATTAGCTTTTTTGAAAGAACCAATTTCCAGCGACCCGCGCACGCACTTCGAATTCTTTTTTCGAGTTATATTTTCTCTCTCTCTCTCCCTCTCTATCTCTTTCTCTCTCTCTCTCTCTCACTCTCTCTCTCGACGGTGTTTTTTTCATCCCGGTCGTAGAAGAACTAGATAACCTATAAGTGTAAAGAGAAAAGAAACCGGTTCGTAATAATATAAAAAAATAAAAGGTTGCTCGTCTTAGGTAGTCTGATCTTATTTAGGGACGTTCTATTTGTTTATTTTTTTTTCGTCGTCGTCTTTATGCGCGATCGCATTACGGCGGCCGTTGCCAAGAGGTTTGACGACCGCGTTATGTCGGACTACGTGGGATACGGTGTGTTCCTATGCGACGGCTCCTTTTGGGAAATTCCCGGCCTTTAGAAGGTTCCATCATCTCTCGACCGATATTCCATCTACCGGGTTTAGATCTCGTCGAGCTCGCATTCGCCCGCGTCTGTCGATTCTTCTAATGATGGAGCGGAGTGATACACGGATCTCCCTCGTACGGCGCCGTTGAATCGTTCCGCCGTTATTCGAAACGGCGTTAGGCGAAATGATTTTATGAGAAACGTTGTTGGGCGAATTTTAAAATCCTCAGGAACAATGCTGTGATTAGGCGGTGGGCAACATGCTGCCCACGGGCCCTATGCGGCCCCCAAGAGTATTTTATGCGGCCCGCGAAACTATGATCTAAAAGGTATCCGTAAATACAATCCAATTGATCCGTAAAATTTAACACGCAAATTCATATTTTTTATGTTCAAATTATGACAGTCAAACATTTAATATTGAAATGTTAACCTTCAAAACGTATTTTTGCTTATACGTATGATGCCTCAGAATATATTGACAAATTAAATTCGGCCCGCCGAAACATTAGCAACTTCCAATGCTGCCCGCAAAAGTATCCGCAACCACCGTAAAGAGGTTGTCCACCCGATGTAAAGGTTTGACCTCTGACAGTAAATTTTTAAGCAAAATCACTTGCGCAATCACTAGAACTCTTCTCAAACATGGTGAATATATTTAGAGCAGATACTCAAAGAAAGTATTGCTGACGACTCACAGTTTGTGACAGGTAAATGGCGAAATACGAGGAGCTGACTTCTACAGGAACACAAGCCGTAAAAAAACAGCACTAAGGCCCACCGGTTTCAGGTTTTCATTGAATGTGTTTATGGTCCGACACGAAACGGATGCCCTATCGCCAAGCTGGTTACCGCGACTTACACGCGCCGCGAGTGGCGCTAGCGTCGTAACCCTGAATTATGCACGTCGTATTTCGCGGAGAGGCTCATTATGTCATAGTGCTGAAAGCGCGAGAGGTCGTATATAGAGGGATGGCTGGGCGTAAGATGCCATCTGATTGATGAACTCTTGGGAACACAGTCAAGTTGCGGTTACATGCCAGGAGCCGCTTTTCATTTGTCGGTTTTAATTTTTTTCATAAGCTGAAAATTATATTTTATTTATTTAAGCATATATTTAATAGATCTAATGGGGTGAATGTAGACTTGAAAAATCACGGTAACTGCGCAAGTTGGTACTAAAACGAGTACTGACAATTGATTGGCAGGTTGATAGTGGATCTTCTCTCTCCATCATTATTCTTTCAGAGACATTCTCCGAAAGCTTAGCTTTTTATATCCTGGTCGGAGTTACAAAGATCTGATGTGACCACCACATGACTTTCTCCATACCTGTAATTTTTCTAAAAATTCCAAATAGGTTACATAATAATGAATATTTTAAAAAACTGCGAGAAAATTTTAGACTTGACAAAGAACAGAAATATACTCAAACCAGTATGTTTTTAAATATATTAAATATTAAAGCAAATATCTCAAAATAACGGATAAGTGACAAGAGTAAACACCAACTTCCGGTTGACCGATGTTTACCAAAAACTAATCAGTTCTTGCGACTTTTATAAGAATGTTAAATATAAAATTTTGCGTTGACCTGAATAATAGTTTTTGAGTTAAAGCATCCACAAAAAAGCTATTACATACGCAGACATCATCGAGAAAATGGTCAAAACGTGTTCAGGGGACCTCAAAACGTATTTCCGTTGAAATCTCGAAGTCGATTTTTTTCATGAAAACAATACTTTCCCCTATACTGTGTATTTGGAGAAAGTAAAAATTATTATCTATGCCACAACTTGTATTTGTTTTTCTCTATCATTAAAAGGAAGTAGTTTCGTTGATATGACCGAAAACGTTTTCGTATCGGTATTGAGTAAACAAAATTGAGTTTTATTTAGAAAATTCTAACGAACAGGTTTTGAACGCTACCTCATCGACCTACGGCGTTTGGGCCCGCCTGAAGAGAGGCCCCCTAAGATACCGTATTGTCCCGAACAGAAAGCGACTTCGAATATAACGCGACCCTAAGATTTTTGGACAGTTTTTCTAGAAAAAATAAACCTCGAATATAACGCGACCCCAAAAAACCTTCAGCCAATATAACAAAAGTTCCTCGTTCATCCACCCCTTCTCCTGCGCGTGATAGATTACACCTGACGGTAACTTTTCCTTTGGCATCCTTTTACGATTTAAAATAACGTAGTGAGTCAGTTTTCGCCCGTTGGCCGTGCCTGCAAGCATAACAGTTATCCTTGATTTCTCATTTCCGGTGGATTTTAACAACACCGATTTAGCTACGACTATTTTAAAATTCATCTGATAACTTCGTCGGATTCCTCTGTTAACTTGGGATTTGGAAGAACCTTTTTTCTCAACATGATCAACACCCTTTTTGTCGCCGATTGTTAAAATAACGGATGAGTAAAAACTCGCAAAGGTAGTTACAAAGAATACGCCGACGCACTTATAGCTTCAATGCGATGACTATCGAGGGGTTCAGCCGCCGATTGAACTCGATCTATTAAAATAATACTCGAAAATAACGCGGGGGCTACTTTTAAATTTTAATTTTTTGGGAAAAAAACAACGCGTTATATTCGGGACAATACGGTTAATTTTATCTATTATATAATTAAGAGAATTTGAGACTGTGGTTGCTTTTCTTGAAATTTGTGTGTGAGAGAGTAAGTTAAAGAGCGTAGTATCATACGTAGGTGTTATTTATGCAAGTCAAATATTTGATCTCAAAACAATGCTCATAAAACAGCGCTCCACGACTTGTTTCATTGGCGGACGAGTTCAAAACGCACGAGGGTGTCATGTAAATTAAACCTATTATTGCGGAAGTTTTACGATCTGGCTGACACTTTCGCAAGTGGTAGATTTAGCCAAAGCGGCAATCCAAATGTCTCGCGTCAGCCATCAACGTAATTTCCAAGATAATTTTGCGAAATACGCAACGACGACACCTAATTCTAGTTCGGGTGTCTCTCATGCTTTCATTTTATTATCTTATTATGAGTAGATTTGGTTACTATAATATAACTGTAAATGTCAGACTACTAGAACCAGTGGACCAGTGTGTAAGCATTTTTTTTTCATTTAATATGTTATCATCGCGTTTCCGCTCCTACTTCTGATTCTTTTGACATCCCCGCTCCGCAAAAAGCATATCAGGGATTGTTTTGTTATCTATCCTTTCTTTTTATTTCCTTACAAATGAAACTTCATACTACATCATATATGTTTATTATTTGGTTAATAGGAAAATGGGTATAAAAGGTTGTTAGTAAGGTTATTATGCGTTCTTTGCACGAAGTGAATGCATATAGGTCCGTCCGCATGTTAAAACTCGGAAATCGCTTGATGTATTATAACAAAATTTGGTATTGGGGAGTTGTGCTAAAATTGGTTTACCGATTTCAATTTTGGTCAAAATCGGACAATAATGATGACCACTTTACATGAAGACCTACAATGTTCCTTTGTTTCAACCCGGGAACGTATTTTGATGAAATTTGGTATTGGGGAGTTTTGCTAAAATTGGTCGACCGATTCCAATTTTGGTTAAAATCGGACAACAATTACGGCCACTTTACATGACCTACAAATAGTTGACAATGTTCCTTTGTTTCAACTCGGGAACCACTTGATGTATTTTGACGAAATTTGGTATTGGGGAGTTTTGCTAAAATTAATTGTCCGATTCCAATTTTGGTTAAAATCGGAAAAAAATTACGACCATTTTAAATGAACCCTACATGTAGTTTACAACGTTCCTGTTTCAACTCGGGTACCGCTTGACGTATTTTAATAAAATTTCGTATTGGGAAGTTTTACTAAAATAGGTCGACCGATTCCAATTCTGGTTAAAATCGGGCAAAAATTACGACCACTTTACATGATGACCTACAAGTAGTTGACAATGTTCCTTTGTTTCAACTCGGGAACCGCTTGACGTACTGTGGTGAAATTTGGTATTGGGGAGTTTGGTTAAAATTAATTGACTGATTCCAATTTTGGTTAAAATCGTACAATAATTACGACTACTTTACATGAAGACCTTCATGTTTTTTACAACGTACTCGCTTGCTTCTCGTTAAATTCTCATCTGAGCGAAAAATATTGAGAACACTGTGAAATCTCAAAGAACGTATTGGAAACTCTGTGTACTCCGACGTGGAGTACACCTTTCCAATCTTATTATTTTCATGCAGTTCTACACTATTGTTATTGTTAAAATGTTGTTAATTATAATGTTAGTACTAATATCATAATATTATAGAATTTAATATTAAAGGTTAAATTCACATTTGCATGCTATAATTTTCGTTCTTTAAGTTGCATGCGTATATATTTTCATGCGTCTTCAGGCTTGTAATTCTGCCATCACGGTCTTGGTCCGCTGATTGTAGGAAATATTTATCTGTCCACTTGAGACTATTAGAATGAAATGCACAGGTGAAATCAGGGCAGAAATAACAAAATCGAAAACCACCGTATTAAGGTGAAAAGTGATAATATTATAATTTATTTTTTGAGAAACTTCCATATATACAATACCTATACATGCGTTTTTCGTATAATGCAATGCACTGCATGTATGTAATTTCGCTAAATCAGAAGAATAGTATTTCCCTTAACAACGAAAGTTTTCCACATCAAAAAACGCAAAATTTTCGCGTTAAAAATGAATTCGTGTACCAAAATCGTCGCGTATTTGTTAATCGAAGGTAGGAAAATGAATTTTTATTCTTTCAGGCGTTCTTAGGTTGAAGTTTCTAAGGTGGTAAAATTTTTTTGAAAACGTTTAAAACTGCAAATATAAATGGGCTGCCACCCATTTCCATGTTATTTAAATGGAGGAAAGAAACGGTCCTGAAATCTAACTCGGGCCGTAATATTACACGGAGATTAGTCGAAAGCCTCTTTATGCGTCGGTCTATTTAAAACTGAAACTCCCTTTTCGAGTTAGTCGAAATTCTTCAACTGAATAGTTATATATTTATCACGATCATTCATTCGTTGTACTTAATTTTACCTTCCGGTTAGTTTTATATTCTCGCACACAATTCTTTCTTTTAATGCATCTAACATGCCTTTCCCAACAAGAATGACAAAAAATATCGCCCAACGTGGGGCTCGAACCCACGACCCTGAGATTAAGAGTCTCATGCTCTACCGACTGAGCTAGCCGGGCCAGTGTATAATAATCGGCTGAGATGCAGACTGTTTGCCCCTTTTTCCAACTCTCTCATACGTCCATACAATTTAATTCTAGCTTCCGGTAGGTTTTAGACACGTCCAACTCGATCTGCGCTATCATAAGCCTTTCTCTTTATGTTCCCATACCCAATTCCTACTGTTAATGCATTCAATGTACCTTTCCTCTTCCTGCTTCTTTGACTCTTCACTAACATCCTTCCTTCGATGATTTTTTTTAAATTCCCCCCTCCCATTTCTTCTGTCTTTACCTCATTACTCAAATTAAGCTCCTATTTTCCCTTGCAGTATTCAGAACTTTCTAATGTGCTTTTCTCTCTGTCCATCTAATTCTCTCTAGTCTACGCCATACCTTCATCTCAAACGCCTTTAATCTGCTTACATCTTCTTTTCTCATTATCCATGTCTCACATCCAGTGCCGTAACTAGGGCGGGGCATCTGTCCCGAGCGCAACTAAATAAGAGGCGCAAAAATTGTTAATGGTAATTGTGTGAGGTTGCATGGCACAAGGACAGGGACGATTTCACTACTATACTTGTTCCAGACATATGTATAGCAGAAACTATAAATTTCGATGATGTTATTGATGAGTTTGTTGCATTCAAATCACGTAGAATAGATCTTTAATATTAAAATATTTATACTTTCTGTATTTTAATTATATATGTGTGTAATTATGTACATACGTAATTATATTTATAATTATGTACATTTATAGTGAGAAATTACATCATTTATAGTTTAATTTTATTTATTAATTATTCACCCAAAATCCATATAGTAAAAAATATAGGTATTAGAGAATTTTTTATGGAGGGGGCGCATATTTGGTAGTTTACCCCGGGTGCTAAAATAGATAGTTACGGCGCTGCTTACATCCACTCACTCCTTATCCGAGCTTTCACTAACCCCTTTTAAGTATCTTTATTCGGACTTTCTGTTAAAGATTCTCGTCGTCTCAGAAATTCCTCCTTTGTTCTTGCTATCCTTTGTCCGGATCCCTTTCGCACGTCTTCCATCTTGTGATTAGTTGATATAAAAGATGTTAATAATAAACGAAGAGGGAAGGAAGAAGTCGGTCATATGCTTCGTCCGGTGTATCACCTTATTTGGTGCGTAAACTTTGAAACTCCGGAAAAGTTATATGAAATGCTTTCTGCAAAAAATGCTGGGTCGGACATTTCTTGAAAAGATGCCGTAAGCTTAAAGGTATGATCCAAGTTAGGTAAATCCTATGGCTAAAACAGAACGGAAGAGAAAGAAAAAAGGATCGGCCATTAGACGATTTGAAACGAAGGTTGCGTAGGGCGGGAGAATGCGGAGAATCCGGTTTAACCTATAATCATAGACATATCTGCGGTCAGAATACCAATTATTATAATGGTGTACGTAGAAAGAAAGGGATGAAATTTTATGAGTACCGCCACACTTTTTCAGCTTCATCGAATGAAAACGTGATTGATTCTTTCTTCTCCGTTCTTACAATGCATCGTCTCCATAACTGGATGGTTATAATAGCGTTATCTACCGTTAACGCTACGGGAAGCGTTGCTATGGAAACGTTATGTGGGTCGGATCTGAGGCACCTTGGAAACCCGCGATAGATTCTGAGAGCTTTCTTGGTTTTATTTTCGCGATTGAAATTGATTTTGCTGCTTCGCATTTTTCTACGGATGGATGATTTGATGTAGAAACGTGTATATCGTTATGTTCGTGGTAACCGTATTTGAATACTTTTCTTCTTGGGTGCATAGCTTAATATTCTTTCACTTTATTATTAAGTGTGTTTCTGTGTGCAAATTTTTGTATTCGAATTGTTTGTTTTTGAACGTCATCGTTTAAGTTCACACATTTCATATGCTCTAAGCTTAGGCCAGGCGTCTTTTTAACCCAGGAATCGGCAACCTTTCAAAGTAAAAGAGCCATTTTTTGTCTTTTGTCTTATTCCAAAATACTTGGGAGCCGTACTGTGACAACCTGTATGACCTATTTTTAATAAACATTCGAGTTATTGCCCTAAGCGTGTTTCATGCCTGATAAATGTTAGCAATGTAACTGGAGCCGCTGGTTGCCGACTCCTATCTTAACTGATGCACTCTGTGATGCTTTAAAATTCTATTCTTTAGCATCAGAGAGTTAATTTGTTGAGTTGTTTTCTTTGTAAATATATTTGAGATACTAGCAATTAATTTAGGTTTTGTTACCAGTAATTATTGTTCTTAATTTTTGCGAAAATATACCTGTGCTCTCGGTTGATATTGTAGAAATTAATTCTGTTCTCGTCACGTTAAAAGATTAGGAATCTCTGGCTTAGGCTAAGATTGATTTAATGCAATGTGGGTACTGTACAGTGACATTCCCTGCCGTATGCTTTTGGCGGCTTCCAGGATAATCATGTAAATCAGAGTTCTCAAACAAATGGCCCGCATGCGGCCCCCCAGCTCAAAATGTGAGGTCCTATCGCTACTTTGGTTCTACTTTTAAGTAGGTCGAAGAGAAAGCGTAGATGAGACAAAAATCGAGTGACATATTTCGGAAGGCACGATAATGAGGGCAAGATTCGCAAGACCTATTGTAGAACGGAGTGATATAAAAGGATTTTTTCCATAGGACGATTAGTGATTATAATAGAAAAAAGTTATATAAGAATTGCTATGGATATGTTTGGTGCATTGCATCACCTGCCATCCACCATTATGTTGAGTTGCAGAGCATAATGTAGATGTCGAAGAGATACAAAACAATGCAGCAATGTTCAATAATTGGAAGATTGAATGATAATTTTGCGAAAAGGAGACAAGGTTTAGTCATTTTTCGTTTCCAATGCGCCTATTAGCTTCGTTCCATTGGCCCGTGCGTACGCGTGTTCGTTCTGTGCTCCTAGCAAACGATTTTTTGATATTTAGGATTTATACCCAGAGGCAATAAGAAAATGGCATAATAGCTTACATAACCTAATCAGGGCGGCTACTATAATGGATTAAAAAAACGAACTTGACGTCGCATTTCGTGAACCGAATAAAATATTTCTTTCAAAACACATTTAGTTGTAGCCGTTTGCAAGAAAGTCGTAATTCGCTTTGAACTTACAATTAGAAAAATTCATGCATTTTTATTTATGTTAATTGTTGTCAACGAAAACAATCTTCGTTGTAACTGCAGTAAATAAAGTCAGTTATAATTATTGTCGCGGTGTTTCCGTACTTGGTTCATGAACGCGTGTGGTCCGAACCGGGACACGGTATAGACTTCGAAAACACCAGATCCATCAATAGAGAAGGCTGATATTACCCCAGGTAATACGGTAATCGATTGAGATCATAAAACATCAGAGCAATTTCAATAGAGAGGATGGATACAATCTTTCAAACACATGGAAGAGGGTATTCCAACACACGACAGAGCCTAGGAAACGAACACGCAATCACGGCGCACCTCACCTGACCGATGTGGTCATATATAACGGCCAGAATTCTGGAAACGACACCAGATCTGAAGATGCCACCTGGAATGGCAGCGAAACAGTCGTCGCAAAAGAAAACATCACGCGGTAGAACCCCGGATAACATGGACCAAAGATCTGTTATATTTTCGAAAATATGCTTAACTCCCTTACGTGCGCAGTATTTTGTATGCCGAAGGAAATTTATATCTGCCCCGAAGAAAATAACGCAAACTGAAAGATACAGCTTCCCTGATGCCTCTTCGAGTAAGACATGCCTGGGATAAAGGGAGAGAGGATGAGGGTTGAGAGTGGAAGAGAGGCCGGGGGACGCGTCGAATATCCTTCAAATAGACTTAAGCCCTCTCCTCATGGTTTTTTCATTCTGAATGCCAAGCATTTCTCAGAAAGAAAACAAAAGTTCGCTTCCTTACGTAAGATGCCCGCATCGCCGAGGAAACAAGGTTACGTAACGCAGTGTGTCACATATCCCGCCATTTCGGCGGTCATTTGTTTTACGGATTTTCCTCGTCGTGCGAAACGGATGCGTACCTAAAAATTTTGGCAGGTAGTGAAAATACTTGGAAAGAAACGAAAAAACAACGTTTTATACCTTGATGCACGTTTCCTGGGCAATTTTGTCTTCCCAAAGCGTGGTGAAAATGCTTTCAAAAGTGCATTGCCATTGCCATTGCCATTGTAGTTTATATCAATTACATACATACATACATACATATATATATATATATATATATATATATATATATATAAACTAACTGTATATAAAAACTGCCAAATAACAAATATATAGCAATAGAAAACTGCATTAAGAAGCTAGCTATAAAATACTTTGCAAACTTAAGAATCAAACTATTAACAATTACAGTAAACCCTCGTTAACACGAACTCCAAGAGAGAATAAAATCATATATTCGAGTTAACCGAGTTCGTGATAACTGAATTATATATGAACAAGTAGTTCTGGAAAGAACTAATTCGCCTAATTCCCATTCAATACAAATTTAATATATAAATACCACCTTCAAAATGGATAAATTTTCGTGTTAGTAGTAGCAGTTATTTTTATTCCGATAGGTATGAATCGACCTAAGGGTCGATTGTTACCTCAATACTTATGGATGGAAACACGGCTTGAATGCTCCAACCGAGTTCGGCAATAATCATCACCATAGCAAAAACGGCTTTCTAAACGGCGAAGCGTAAGTTTTTGAGAGAAATTCAAGCAAATATGATCGAAAATCAAAATTATGTGATAAGAATAAGAATTATCACTTTTGTCCCTTAGAACAGTACAAATCTCAATCCGATATCATAATTCTAAAGTATTTTAAAATGCGAAAGAAAAACTCTCTGCACGACAGATTTTAGATTAGCCATGTAAATCAAATGGGGAAAGAACTCACCTGGAATCGAACTCGGGGCCTGTCAATTCTGAATATAAATTATGGCCCGGAGATAGTCTCCCAGAGCACTCGCCTTACACTAAGTTTCATGGAGGGACACACACACACGGACATCGAGGCCATCTCATAAGACTACTTTCCATATTTTGGAAAGTAGGCTAAAAATAGTAATAACACTTTAATTTTCTGCTAAAGTATACGTACATACATATATACTAACACATGTAATTGGGGTGACCTATTATTAAAAACACCACAGATGCACGATTTTGACTAATATTAAAATGAACGTAACATCCATGTTCCATTCCCGAAATAAAGTAGCATTGATCAAGGCTTGCTTGTGGTGGCTGTATTCATTCGGTAAATGAAGACTTTAATTTATTTAAACGTTTTTAGATCTTGGATTTTCCAATGTTCCACAATTTTAACGTTTCTGTGCCATTTGATTTGCAGCAAAGGACTACGGCAAGTCTCATTGTACTGCCATGACACTTAATTAAAACTTTTGAAGTCCAATGAACAATCTGGTAACAGGTTGAAGAATGCGTCCGTCTCATCCAAATTGAACATTTCCTAATCAGAATATGAGATCTTAACGATTTAAAAATTCTGAAGCCATTCGTTCATACCTATTTCATCCAAACAAAAACTCCTTCACCGTAAAAAAGTAAGAGAATACTCACACACACACTGCAGGTTGCTGGCAAACACCGTCGCAGGACCTGAGTCAAAGGAAAAACACACGCACACGCAGAAACATGCGAAAACCACTCACACAGTAAACTCAAACTAAGAATTGAACTAGACACCGATGTTTCGACAGCTAAGCTGTCGTCTTCAGTAGTGTGTGTGTGCAGTGCAGTGTGTGTGTGAGTATTCTCTTACTTTTTTACGGTGAAGGAGTTTTTGTTTGGATGAAATAGGTATGAACGAATGGCTTCAGAATTTTTAATTTTGTTTGTTTATTCACTATTATATTGTTTCACCGTGTCTCGCAACCCTCCCTTTTCATACACTATTTCATCCACTTTATTAGCTTCACCACAAATAACATGCGAAGTGGATCTATGTCTTCTCTGGAACCTCCAAAGGCATCCACTTGAAGTCAAAAATTTCCATTTCAAATTTGGTAGCTAATTCCTTGGCTCTTTCTTGGAAGAGAAGTCCAGAAATTGGGACCATGGATGACCTCATATGTTGAAACCATTTCAATAATTTTTCCTCTAAATGTTTTTGTGGAGCTTCGCGTAGGTTTGTTTGTCGTTGTCGACCTTTAAGCTGCAGCTTGCTTGATCTTCTCTTTATTTTTTATAATTGTGGAAAGTGTTGACTTAGGAATTTTTAATTATTCTGCAAATCTTGTTTTTGAGAGTTCCACATCTAGAATTGTTATTTTTGTTGCCAGCGTAATTGAAGTTTTTTATTTTTTGCAGCTTGTGCTATCCATTTATGAGGCTGAATGATTACACACAAAACTGTATTTCAACAGGGAAAAACGGAAGTTTCCTTCTTTCATCCTCAGGAATCAATTCTATTGGTGAAGCCATAGTCGTTCTGGTAAATGATATTTTTTCGTCAACGTGGGTAGAAACAGAAGACACATCTGGTATGGCCTGACCAGGAGGTTTTCTCGGTGTAGCGAAGATCAAATACAAAATATCATTTTCGTGTGATGACACTCGAGACCCCCTACTAAGAACGAGAGAAAAACACCTATGTCTCGACACAGCCATGTTCCCGCGGGCGCGATAAACTTAGAAGAAGCGTAGTAAGCTCCCATTACCTTGCATATTTGAACATTTAGCAATCGTATATCCTCATTAGCATTGCTATCGCAGCAAGGCACATCGCTGTCCATCGTGAATGATGTAATAAAACAAAATAATTTCCTTCCTTTCTAAATTATTGGAATTAAGGAATCGCATGATCCTTATGATACAGGAATAAGCTGGAATTTTGGAAAATTAGGAAACAGGAGAAAACATTTGCTAAGACCTAGAATCGAACCCGGGTTTTTCATATCCCCGTTCTGAAACAGGAAAATTACTCTGCTACGGCAGTTCAGTGGTGCAATTTCCACCCAGCAAATGGGAGATCCAGGTTAGATTCACGGTCACAGCAGATTTTTTTCTCCTGTTTCCAAATTTCACACGTCTTCCCCTGTTTGAGGCACTCAAGAAAGATGAAACGCGACTGAAGGCCCAATGGCAAGTCGAGTCCGGAATGAAGACAGCGGCTGAATCACCTTTCTTAGAACCAAACTGCATCCGTATATTGATCTGTTTATACAAACAAACTCTCTACAAGCCGGAAACAAATTCTTCTGGTTCTAAAACTAAAACAAGTGTTCGTGATAACCGATTACTTGTGTTCTTGGTTCCCGAATTTTGTTCAAGTTCGCCTTAAGAGAATTCTGTGTTAACCAATCAACTCACATACATACCTATATTCAGGGCCGGGAAAAATATTTGTTCGTGTTATCTGAGTTGGTGCTAACGAGGGTTTATTGTATTAATGAATGGATATAGGATTTTTAGGCGTTCTTTACCAGTGAAGTGGTAATAGCGGAACGCCTTATGGGCCCGTCTGGTTCGTCCGTCCGTCGTGACTTTCATCTCCTAAACAGCTTTACGAATTTTAATTTAATTAAGTATTTAAGTGATTGTCATTAAAATGTATCGCCCAATTGTAATTTTTAACTGAATCCGTCAATTAGAATTTCCACTTTACATAATTACTTTAATAAACTTATACTCGTACCTTGTTAAATGGCGTCCGTCGAACAACAATGAAATACCATTTTTTATGATCTGTTAGGTAAAGAATAAAAACTTTATTGGGATAGAGAACTTCAGTTGCCGCCTAAAAGCTCGCGAGGCCACATAATTACGAGTTATGATTTCGGAGATAAAAATTCGAGAAAATCCCGTGCAAAACATTGCATATTTTGTTTACATTGGTCGCTAAGACGGTTCTCTCGGTAAACAACAATTAAAATCCATGTTTTTCTATCCCACGCCCTTATATGATCTGTGAGGTAAAGTTTCAAAAGTTATCAACATTTACTACAAGATAGTTCCCGAGACAATATAATTACGACTTATATATTCGGGGATAAAAATTCGAGAATCTTTCGATACCGTTTCATACGTATTTCCCATTAAGAACGCCTTTGAAATCTCTGTGTATTCCATTTATGGAGTATACTTATCCATCTTATTAAGATAAAGGAAATAAGTAATATTCAAGCACAAGCATGCAATACCACAGCATATTTTAACGTTTTAAAGGATATTAGCTACCCAATCAAAAAATCTCCTGAGCTGTAACTCTCAATATTTTAAATGATATAAATAAAAAACGTTCAAATGTACAACTAGATTTAAGGTTATGTTTAGCAACATTATATAATAAGGAATGTATATTTTATTTTCCCTTCACTTACAAGATGTCAATAAAAAACCCTCGTAAAAACTTAAAAACCAGTTTAAAACACGTTTAAAAACAACATGATTCAAGCAAACATATCTAGGTTTAACTTTCGAGCTTAAACACCACCAATAAATACATAACTCTATTAGAATTGACGGTAGTGACGAAGGTGGGACTGCACAGTGCCCCTTTACACAGTTCCCGTTCTCTCTAAAACATATTTGTTGCACTTATGGAGTAAATATATTTTTTTTAATAGGATAAATATCGAAGTCTATCATAGTGAGAGAGAGGTTGTTTTATTTATTAAAATTTACTATCGAAAACGCACTCTTCGCACCGGGCTCGGCGATTTTCCTGGGAACCGACATAAAAATATACCAATGTTGCTTTGATGACTCTCCGCGACGGTTCTGTTGTGCTCATTCTACTCGGCGATCAGAGTCTGGCGGAGATGTTATCCCTCAAACTAAATCGGTCTTTGAGCGAAAGTGAAACTTGGTTTCCGAAGGTCGGAATTAATGCATTAGTCTCGCTTCTCGTCAGCCTCCGCTACTCCCTTATGCGCCTCTCTCTCTCTCCCCCTCCCTCTCTCTCTCACTCTCTCTCCCCCTTCCTCTCTCTCCCCCTCCCTCTATCTCCCCTCCCCCTCTCTCTCCCCCTCCCCCCTCTCTCCCCCTCCACCCCCTCTTTCTCTACTCCTCCCTCCCCTCCGTATCATCAAAGCACCTCCTCTTAAGGGTTTGACGAGGCTCGGTCTTCAATCTCACCCTAGTAAAGGCGATTTACTACGCATTTCTGTCTTCCCTGCTCGTTACTCCTAATTCCCTCATCCCTCTCAATATCCCATCTCCTATATCACCCCTTGTGCTTCCTTCGCTCTCGTAACGTTCTCCTTGTATTCCGTTCTGCATTCTTCGTCACTTTACCTTACCACCTTCCTTCCCTCCTTTCTTGATTTACTTACTTTCCTGCCTCCTCGCCATCTTCTATGTTCTATTCCCTCCTCTTCTCTCTCTCTCTCTCTCTCTCTCTCTCTCTCTCTCTCCTAATCTACCTCTTTCTCTAAATGTAAGAAGGGACCATATTATAGTCTCAATTTTGTCCTTAATACAATCCTGTGTGTGCCTGTCACTTTTACCTTTCCCAGTGTCATCCTTTCTCTCTCATTCTCACTCTATATTTTCCTCTCTCTTATGCTCTCTCTTCCCTCTCCTCAAGGATTAAATGGAATAAAATGATCGAATATTCTTAATTCCTCCCGATTAAAGTTGTATGCATGTACGTCTCTCTCTCCCTCTTTCTCCCCATTTCTCTTCCTCTCATTCACTCTATCTCTCCTCCGTATTCCTTTTTGTCTTACTCTCTCTCCCTTTCTCATCCATTTTCTCTATCTAATCCCTCTCCCTTCCTCTATTCTCCCTCACTCTTTTCTTATGGTTAAATGTAAGAAGACCATAAATAGTTCCAATCTGAATAATAATAATCTAAATAACTTCTTATTTTATCCTTCTTCTGTCCGTACAATCCGCCGCATGCGGCCCTTTCTATGACTTACTGCGGACCGAATACTAATTTTTGTTTTAACAAAATCGTTCGGAATTTTATATAAACAGTTTATATTTTTGAAAATTAGACGACTTTTCAATAGTTCTGAAACACAACAGAACGCGTTTTACAAATTACAGATTTTTAACGGCAAAATAGACGTCCAATCTTCTAGATAAAAATCTACTTTACCTTCTCTGGCCCTCAGTAAATTACTTGGAATCCTATTGCGGCCCTTCTATAACATCCATCGCTTTATTTGCGGCCCTTATGCCTCTTCGAGTTTGATATGCCTGATCTATACCTTTGTCTTACTTTTTCATTTTCTCTCGGGCTTTTTTTCAATCATATATCTCTCTCTTGCTACCTCACGCTGCGCATCTCCTATTTTATTTCTCTCGATCGCTGTCTCCCTCACTCTGATGAACAAATATTTCTCTCTATTTCAAGTTCTAGCATCATTCCAACCCGGTGGTTCTCAGAGAAAAATTCGTCGTGGCCGCAGACGCAGCCACCTGCCATATTGTGATGGCCGCATTGTTAAATTAAGGTCTATGTGACATCTTGTATTCTAACTCAGGCATCTATGAAATTTAACGAGGTAAAATAACAATGCTCTGAAATACTTATGAACTTTTATGATGATATTTTCTCATCGCATTTCAAAACGTCATAATGTCAAAAATATATAAAAGTCACAATAACTAAACATATGATTTACAATACGAAAACATTATATTTCCAAACTATAGCAACTTGTTAAAAGGAAAATTTCCTGTGCTTCTTTCTTCCAAAACAAGTCGCATTGTCGCCTCAAGGTTTTGATTAGTGAGTTTTTTCGAAACCCTTTTTTTATGAAATGCTACAAAATGTAATTTTGCTGGTGGCAGCATTAAAATTTTCTGGTGGCCGCACTTGAGAATCATTGTTCTATCCCGATCATTTTTCTTGCTTTTCTCTCTCTCTTTCCTTTTACTTCCTACTCCCATTGTTTCTTTCTTTCCCCCTACTTCATCTCCATACCACCCCCCTCCCTTCTCCCACACCCACCTTCACTCATCCTGTGACTAAAATCAGATAACGCTGGCCATGACATCGTTGTACCCACTTTCCTAAAACTGCGTCGCGACGGATAATTCCCCATCGGCAATTAAGCCTTCAGAAATACCATCTCATCTTCGAGAGATCCTAGCCTCCTTCCACCAAGTGTCTTTTGTTATCCTCGCCCGTCGCGTTGCACGGGCAGATTTCGGACTGCCGATTTGTGGGAGAGGATGGCGGTTATAGTTCCTTTTATGGGCAGAGAGCGCAATTGGAGAGGGATAGAACATTTTATGCTTACCCTCTCTCTCTCTCTCTCGTACGTACTCTCATCCTCTCGCGCCGATCCCTAGCACCACTAACTTCAAATCTCTCATGATCTGATCCTGCCAATTCTTCCGTTCCTTTCCCTTCACTCTTTCTCATTTTCCTCTGGCTCTCTTAGCCTTTCTCCCCTCTCCCGCCTACCTCTCTCTCCTATTCCTCTCTCCTACTTCTCTCCTATTCCTTTCAAGTATATTTCATCTTATTCTGCCTAATTATTGTATTATATTTCTTGGTTTGCATTACGTTAATACCTATATATGTATTTTTTATGACGGTATACAACGATGCTGTATATACGAAGACTTACTGTACATACTCCTTTCTATTCAATGTTGTATTACTATATTATAATATGTACACTATCTAGGGTTTTCGCAGGTTTTTCACACCCCCCTTCTCAGTGGGTGTTTTCCTGCGTGGGTTTTACTAGGGAGGACATGCCTGTTTTACCTAGGTTTTCCCCACAATCTCTAATCTGTCTTCAATTTTATATATTTTTTTTACTCTGTATGATTTAGGTATATACTGTTTATGTTATGCGTATTGTAATATCTTACTTTACCATTTTTTATATTTATTATATTGACGAAGGGTTAAATGTAAGAATGGACCTTATGGTCTAAATTTCGCCCGAATAAAGACGATTATCTATCTATCTATCTATCTCCTATTCCTCTCTCCTATTTCTTTCTCCTATTCCTCTCTCATATTCCTTTCTTCTATACCTCTCTCCTATTCCTTTCTTCTATACCTCTCTCCTGTTCCTCTCTCCTGTTCCTCTCTCCTATTCGTTTCTCCTATTCCTTTCTCCTATTCCTCTCTCCTATTCCTCTCTCCTATTTCTCTTTCCTATTCCTCTCACCTATTCCTCTCTCCTATTTATCTCTCCTACTCCTTTCTCCTATCCCTTTCTCCTATTCCTCTCTCCTATTCCTTTCTTCTATACCACTCTCCTATTCCTTTCTTCTATACCTCTCTCCTATTCTTCTCTCCTATTCCATTCTTCTATACCTCTCTCCTATTCCCCTCTCCTATTCCTTTCTCCTATTCCTCTCTCCTATTTCTCTCTCCTACTCCTTTCTCCTATTCCTTTCTCCTATTCCTCTCTCCTATTCCTCTCTCCTATTTCTCTCTCCTATTCCTTTCTTCTATACCACTCTCCTATTCCTTTCTTCTATACCTCTCTCCTATTCTTCTCTCCTATTCCTCTCTCCTATTCCTTTCTTCTATACCTCTCTCCTATTCCATTCTTCTATACCTCTCTCCTATTCTTCTCTCCTATTCCTCTCTCCTATTCCTTTCTTCTATACCTCTCTCCTATTCCATTCTTCTATACCTCTCTCCTATTCCCCTCTCCTATTCCTTTCTCCTATTCCTCTCTCCTATTCCTCTCTTCTATACCTCTCTTCTATACCTCTCTCTCTCATATTTCACTCTCCTATTTCTCTCCCTCTCTCATTCCTACATCTCTTTCTTCTACCTCTCTCCCTCTATATTCTCTCTCCCTCCCTCTTTCTTCTTCCTCTCCCTCTTTTTCGTATCCTCTCTCTCTCATTCACATCCATCTCTACTCTGTACAGCACACTCTCAATTTCCCTGCCTCTCTTCCAATTTCTCTCCATCTCCTTTCTCCACCTTAATCATTTTTTCTCTCCTTCACCTCGGTTCTTATTTCCCTCTCCCTTTTTCATGCTACTTACACTGTTTAACTCTCCCCTTACCTCCGTCAGGCTTTACTTATCCTCATTCACTTACTACATACAATTTTCATTACATTCCTCTTCTCCATCCCTCTCTTATTCTCTCCCTCCTTTCTCCACGTCAACTTCTCTCTCTCTCCGACCATTCTTAATTGTATTTCATAGTCAGCGATTATATTCTCACGCTTCTCCTTTCCGTTCCCTTTATCGTTTCTCTTCTTCCATTTCCTTTCTCCAATTATCTAAGTTTTTTCCCTTTCCCTTCCTGAATGGGTATCATCGTATCGCTTCGCTTATCTCCTTTCACCAGCTTCTTTTCAATTTCCGCTTTGCTTGCTTCCAATGCACACTCCACACACTTCCAGACTGTTACTACGAGGTTCCGTTGACGAAATCCCATCCACGAAACTTGTCTGCAGACCCTAAACGCAAAGGTTTTTTAAAGCTTTTTTCCGCTGCGACTCGCAAAAAATGAAAAAATGCTTTCCTTTCAAAGCCTTTTATTAATACAATATCAAGTGCATCCATCCCTCTCTTTGCACTGTAGATGGGTTCCTGGACGATATCGTGTAAAGCGGAACCGCGCAAAGTGAGGCAGTTTCTTTCGTAGGAATACGTAGGGTTGCGTTTGACGGCGTCTTGCGGTCAACATGCTACAATTCGATCAGCATTGCTTTTTTTATTCTTTCATGCAATCTATGAGTCGAGCAGATACATTTTATGCTTTTTAGTGCACGAAGACCTTTTTAAAACCGTGCTAAAGTGACGCTGATGGCAGTGCAATTCGAGGTCGTTCTACAAAAATAAAAAACGTGGTAAACCGAAAATGTGCAAAGCGAAGCCGTGCAATTCGAAGGATGAGTGACGTTTTACGGGTCATTTTTGGATGCGTTTCTTTCAGTCAAACTTCGTTGAAGATCAACCGCTTATTAACGATTTTAAGTTACTTGTAATAGTTAGTTGGAGTAATATTTTATGTGACAGCATTTATTATTATAAGCGTAGCAAAATGATGTCAATCATGCCGTGTATCTGAATGTTTGCCGGTACTTCGATGAGCCGCATCCAAAAAGTTGACAATCCTCGATCTCTAAGCTAATGTCTCCTTCGCGCTCGCCGTTCAGAACCAGACAAAATTGCGAATGAATTCTTCTCCATGCAATAAAACAATAATTCTCGTAGATGGAAGCATAACCGAAGTGGTAACCTTTATTTTCAAATTATCTGGATTGCGAGTTCGAGTCTTGCCACCTTTTGTCCTTCGTTATTTTTTGTAAATGGTTTACTATATTTTTTGTGTACGGTGCAATTAAACTTTTGCCGAATAACCAAAGGAAACTAGAGAAAAATGCGCATACACACCCTTTTGATTGAGTGTAAGCTTCAAGTTATTGCTTGAAGTTTTTTTTAATGTAACTCTTTCAATCTCAGCGTATAATTCATTTAACTAGTTGGTTTAAAAAAATCCACTTGGTAAGGTTGCATAATAGAAATAAAACATTTATTGTAGTTTCCAGTTTAGGGGAAATTACAGTAAGTATTTCATTTCTATAACTAGTTTGGTTATTATCGTTAGGCTCTATATTCTCTGCAGAAACACGTTTCCCATAGACTTTTACCCGAAGCGAAATTATCACAAAAAAGTTCATTAATTTTCCAGGTATCAAAATTTCTCATTCATAAACAACGATTCGTGGCTGAAATTACAGCTGAGAACAACAGAAAATTATTATCCGCGATAAAAGATGTGTAGTGCAAAGAAAAAATTACTTAAAACAATCTCCGTCCAGATTTCAGAATCAACGACCGGTGGATTGGCGAGGATAGGCCACTAGTTTTACGAACAATTTCGTGGCTGTTGGAGATATCCCGGTCGCCCATAGAAATACAGGCTTGTGGTGAGTAGGCGATTTCGTTTTTCGATCCACCTCATGATATTGGTTTTGTACTTGAAGTAATAACAGTTCGCCCCTTTTTACTTTCTCCATACGTGGTATAGAGAAAGTATTGTTTCCGTGAGAAAATCTGATGTGGCTACCATATGACTTCCTCCATATCTGTAATATTTCTAAAAATTCCAAATAGGTTACATAACAATAAATATTTTAAGAAACTGCGAGAAAATTTTTAGACTTTACTAAGAACAGAAATAAACTCAAACCATAGCCTTCTGATATTGGATATAGCCAAAAAGCTCCAACAATTAAGAAAAGAAAAAGGAGCGTTACTAACATGTAACTAAGCGTCAATTGTTAACTATAGTCGTCGGTAGGTGGCGTGGTGGTGGCAGCTAAAAATATAAGATATCTCTTAAACAATGCATTATATGGAAAAATATTTCAATCAAAGGTTGTAGAAAATTTAATTTTCTACAACCTATATTCTAATACATTTTTAGGTATATGAAATATTAAAGCAAATATTTCAAAATAACGGATAAGTGACAAGATAAGCACCCACTTCCGGTTGACTGATTTTTACCAAAACCTAGTCGGTTATTGAAACTTTTATAAAAATGTTAAATATAAAATTTCGCGTTGACCTGAATAATAGATTTTGAGTTAGAGCATCCACAAAAAATCTATCACACACAGATATCATCGAGAAAATGGTCAAAACGTGTTCAGAGGACCTCAAAACGTGTATTTCCGTTGAAATCTCGAAGTCGATTTTTTTCATGAAAACAATACTTTCCCCTATATGGAGAAACTAAAAATTATTCACAAGTGAAATTGCCTATATTTATTCTTGAGGAAGCTGTTGTCGATAACAACTTTTAATCCCTATTGCAATCATATTCATTACTCTGTGTATTAGATTTAAAAAATATTATTAGCGAATAAATGGTTGCCTACTGATTTTATCTCATAATCGTACATACCATCTGATAGTTCCTTAAAAAATTAACAAGACAAATCTCACGAAAATACGTAAATAATGATACTGCATTAGGGCTTTAAGCGTACTACTGCACAGCGCCGAATGGTATAAGGCAGTGGTTCTTAACCTTTTTAGCTCCCCGCACCCCTTGGTCTTTCAGAATATGCTTTCGCACCCCCGAAAAAATATCTTTGATTTACGCAAATGTTTCTTTCGAAGACATGAACATATTATCGTCTCATTTATAATGACTTGCGTTTATTCAAAGGCTGTGACAAATTAAATGACATTTCTCCAAAATGTTTTGTTGTACATTTTCTTTTGTTTCTATTTAAATTAATTTTTTTAAAATCTCTAGATCAACACCTCGCACCCCAGGTTAAGAACCACTAGTATAAGGTATTCTCCTATAGTGTGTTTACGTTTGAATTTATTATCTCTTCTAGTATGGTTATCGTCGGCGACAAAGCGCAAATTGTGCATTCTAATAATATCCATGGAATCGAATACCGGTGTAACCATTGAGGATGGTCATAGTGCTGTAGTAACATGGGGGATGCGTTCTGAAAAAGTACCGCGTTATGAGACTCCGTGTAATGTGAACTTAGTTTGAAACGGTGAAAGGGAAGTTGTGTTCCACACCTCTTCAGGCACCCTTCACAAGACCCAAAATCGCCATACTCTCGTTTTGATGCGCTATACATGAAAATAAAGTGTTGCAGCCCGTTTTCTCTCAGAATTAAACCGTTCTTTTGTCACTCTGCTGCGCTTTTTAAAGGTGGTTTTAACAGTCATTCCGGCAAGGTAGAAGATCGATTTTCGGCATGAATGTTTCAATGACGAAAAAAGCCCTGAAAACGATCTGGGTTCGACTCCAGGATATAATTTCATTTTTCCATAAGGTAACACGTAGAAAGCGATTTTTCGACGCGCAGGCTTTCATTCTTTTGCAAATTGAAATTTTAGAAATTGACCCACGATCTTTGAACCGTGACTCTTTTAAAAAAGAAAGAATAAAGTTTTTAAATTCTTATCATTGAATTTTGTCATCAATTGGAAATAGCTCAAATTTATCTTTTAAATCATATATTTGTGAAAAAATCTGATGTGGCCACCACATGACTTTCTCCATAACTGTAATATTTCTAAAAAATTCCAAATAAGTTAAATGATAATAAATATTTTGAGGAACTACGAGACAAATTCAAAGACATAACAAAGAACTGAAATAAACACAAACCGTAGCCTTCTGATATTGGATATAGCCACGAAGCTCCAACAATTACGAAAATAAAAAGGAGCGTTATTAAGACGTAACTAAGCGTCAAGTGTTTACAATATACGCCGGTGGTGGTGGCAGCTAAAAATATAATTTTTAAAATATCTCTTAAACAACGCATTTTATGGGAAAATGTCTCAAACAAAGGTCATACAAAATTAAATTTCCTACAAAATTTATTCCGGTACTTTTTCATATTAATTAAATATTAAAGCAAATATTAAAAAACGGATAAATGACAAGAGTAAACATCCACTTCTGGTTGACCGATTTTTACCAAAATAAATATGACCGTTACTAAGACAACGAAGCGTTAAATATTTTTAAACAATGCATTATATGGGATAATGATTCAAACAAAAGATGTAGAGAATTAAATTTCCCTACAGCTTTTATTCCAGTAATTTTTTACATTGATCAAGTATCGAAGCAAATATTAATATTAAATATAAGTGACAAGAGTAAACACCCACTTCCGTTTGATCGATTTTAATCATAAGCTAATAGGCTCTTGTCCCTTCAAGACAAATGCCAAGTATAAAATTTCGCATTGATCTGAATAATAGTGTTTTAGTTAGAGCACCCACAAATTTCCTATCACACAGACATACAGACAGGCATAATCGAAATGGTCAAAATGTGTTCATGGGAGCACAAAACATACAAAATCATACATATTTCAGTTTAAATCTCGAAATCGATTTTTTTCACGAAAACAATACTTTTTCCTGTACCAAGTCATTGTCAGAAATTTTTGTTTCAATCCTAATATATTTATGTAAGAATACTTGACGATTTAACTCGAGAACATTTTAATTAGTTTCCCGTCATTTTTGAAGGGCGCTTACTCTAGTATAAGCTTATAAACAGAGCATTTAAGCCCTCCAAAATGTGCTCTCCTCGTTCAGCAATCCGATATTCATAAATCCGTATCGTGTGGATTTTGACAATGAAAAATTAAACCGCGTTATAGCGAATCCGTGTTACAAGACTCCTTTTTATAGGAGGGCCAGGTGTATTGCATTTTCGGCGGGCGTGAACTGGAGATAGCGTCTTTTTAAGTATTAAAAATAGCAACTGTATGTACTTACATAATGCGGTATGCACTGCTGGAAAGAGACAGGAGTTTACAGAAATCCTATGCCTTTGAATGTTGCACGAACGAAAAGGAGCTTGCTCCAGACGCGCGTATTTTTAACTCAACGAGAGATGATGTCCGATGGGTCAATAAGATGGCGCAAAGCTCTCCGGAATGATCCCATCCCTAAGTTCGTCTTTTTTACTTAAAGGGAAGATCTTCCCGATGGGCCAATTCCTCCACCTCCCCGGATGCCCAATATACGAACCTCTTTACTTTGCTTTTTTCTGGTAGCAGACGATTCGATCGCCTTCCCTTATCTCGCCCACTCTCCTCCGAACATTACGTTTATTTTTTCTCTCTCCTTTACCTCTTTTAACTCAGAGAACCTTCTTCCCTTTTCCCTTTGGTATCTTCGTTTCTAATTCCCTCTCTTTCTCCCTGATTTACTTTGTCTTCTCTTTAACTTTGCTTTTTCCTCTCTCCCTTTCTTTCTTTACATTTTTGTCCTCTATCTCGCTTTCTCCATTTCTCCCTCTTTTGTCCATTTCCATCCACTCCTTTTTATTATTATTGTCATTATTATATATCTACAAAGGTTACAAGTTGGCAATAAGACAGGATGTCAAAGTTACATAGGAGGCTATTTTACGAACAAATAACGTTTGCAATTACCTAGCTAAGATTTGTAATTTTCTTCTACGGTATTGCTCACTAAAACACTACAATATTATATGAATTGCGGTTCAGTATTTACAGTTGCACCAGTTAAGATTCAAAATTTTGGTTCCTGCATTCACGAATCTGCCACAAAAATAAAATGAAATAAAAATTTCCTATATAAATCTCATCCAAGTATATTCAGGGTTCATTTTGATCATCCTTATCATCCGTTTCTACTTTTTGCACACTTTGTTCTTTCCTCCCTCTCTGGGTCTCCGTCCGTTATTTGGCATTTGTTTTCACGTCCCATACGCTTTTGTCTGCTTTCAGGATAATGTCGCATTTCATTCTTCTTCCCTATCCTCTATCCACCTTCTTCCTCCTGTCTCAATCCGCCCTCGTCTCTCTTCCTCATTGCTCTTTGCCCACTTATTTTCCCACTTTCTCGTCCGTCTTTTGCTCTAATTTCCTTTATTTTCTGCTGTTCTTTCTCATTCCCTTCTTCCTTGATACACCATCCTCCCGCCTCTTCATTTCTCCTCCTGCTCTCCTCCTTCCTTCCCTACTCTCTTTCCACTTCCTTCCTCTTTCCTTTCTCTTCTCTTTTTTCTATCATTCCTCTCTTTTATTCCTCTGTCCTCCTCTCCATTCCGTCTCTATTTCACACTCTCCTTCCCACTTTCTCTCTCCTAACCCTCCTTTTCTCTTTCTCCACTCTCCATACAGTAATACCTAGATATACGAAGTAGATGCGTCCCTAAAACTTTGTTCGTGTGTCGAAAATTCGTATATCGAATAATATGACTACAACGGGGTGCGTCTCCAATTCTAATAACTACACATATCATGGCATAAACATTTTATTAACTACTATTCACATTTTAAAAGTGTGTAAATTAAAAAGTGCTAGTGGTACCCGCAAAAACTTTTGCGAGGTCAGTCAGAAATTTGCATGTTTAAAAGTAATAATAGTAAATTTCTCCTTCTAAAATTAGAAACAGATATTTTGAATGTCATGTTTGTTTTTATAATTTACTTGTGCAATTTTAATTGTCTCTATCATACGGAAAAGATCAGTTTCCAGTATTGAAATAAAGAAAGATTTTTTCTATTGGTCAATCATTAAATATGCCCACAGCCCACATGTAGTTTACTGATTAATAATAATCTTCAGTTATTAACGTTGCAATCTATTAAGTTTGACATTACTACAACTATAATTTCAATGCTTCATAAACAGCGCGAAGTGGATATCGCAATTATTTTGTCTATTTGAAGGCTTAATATACGCTAATTCAATCGGAGGCAACAATGTGGGTGGCCTTGGCAACACCAGGAAAGAGCACGAAAAAGCAATAAAATTTCGAAAATAAATGCGTTTCTAAAAAATTATCCCGTGTAACATCAAAACATTGAAATAATAAGATATTCTATAGTTTTAGCCGTCAAATAAAGCAAAAACGGTAAAATTCGGTCCATATTTACGTTTTTGATGAATGAAAGAAATAAACCTTGCACCTTGAAAAATCAAACTCCTGTGTAAACATATGGGAAAATGTAATCGTCTCTCAGAGTCGAATCCGGGACACTTCCGTAAACGAGCATAGTTTTCCCGGGGTCTCCTAGTTTTCAGAAACAAAATGGCGTTTACAGCATTTCTCTATGACAAACGGCTCAAGAGATAATAGGGGGGGCGGACGGACGGACAGACATTCAATAATTATATATAAAGATTGTTTATCGTATATAAATTGCAATCACGAGAACACACAAATATAATTAAAAACTGTACGTAAATATTCACTTACAGGACTGCATCTCTTCCCCACAGAAACTTACCAGTTCTTGGTAAAAATGTTAGTATATTATCATTGCCAATTTTAGTTGTATTGATGATGGCAAATTCAAAATAGATGTCCAATTAAAAAGTTCGTAATAGCGAAACTTCGTATATCGACTATTCACATATCGAGGTATTAACATCCTCTCTCCCCTCCACTCTCTATTTACGATATTAAACAAAACGTAACATCATTAATAGAACATCTGAATTGGACATCTTTAGAGGAACGTAAGCTGCAAGCTAGATTAAAACTGCTGGAAAAATTTGTCGGAGGGACTAGCGAATGAGGTAATAGGTCTTATCAGAAGCCCGCCGTACCTCGGAAGGCAGGACAGCGAGGATGAGATTCACGACATCGACTGTAGAACGGAACGATAGAGAGGATCGTTTTTCCCTAGGATGATAAGAGAACACAGCGCTGTCACTAGCTATTTTAACACCCGGAGCAAACTACCAAATATGCGCCCCCTACATAAAAAGTTCTCTAATACCTATATGGATTTAGAACGAACAATTAATAAATAAAAATAACTATAAATGATATAATTTCTTACTATAAATGTACACAATATAAATATTTTTATATTCAAGAGTTATTCTATATGATTTTAATGCAGCAAACTCATCAATAGCATCATCGAAATTTATAGTTTCCGCTATGCGTAATCTCTGGAACAAGTATAGTAGTGAAATCTCCTCTGTCCTTGTGACATGCCCAACTTGCCTTGAACAATGTTTGCGCCCCTTCTTTAGTTACGCCCCGTTTGCCCCGTTCTAGTTACGGCGCTGAGAGAACATAGCAGGAAAAGATAACTTAGGAAAACTTGGGACCTTTGGTGCACTGCACCCCCTGCCATCCGCCAAAAAGGTGACTTGAAATGTATCATGTAGATGTATTCCCTCTCCCCCACTATCCATCCCCCCCTCCCTCCCCCCTCACTCCTTTTCTCTTTTTCCACTCCATTCCCCTCCCTCTATCCTCTCTCCCTCTCTTCCCTCCTTTTTTCTTCCCCCCCTCTTTCCTCTCCCCTCCCTCTTTCCTCTTCCCTCCCTCTCTCCTTCCTCCTTCCTCTCTCTCCCTCTTTCCTCTCTCTCCTCCCACTCCTTCCATCTCTCACGCCCCTCCTCTCTTCTCCCTTCTCTCCCTTTACTCTCCCTCTTCCTTTCTCTTCTACTGCTCTTCTCTTCTTTTTACCTTTTCCCTTTTCTCCTCTCCTCTTGCGTCGCTTCACCTCTAACCCCATAATTATTCTGCATTTTCTCCTTTTTTTCTCTCTCTTATCTGCTCCACCCTTCTCCACGCCATTACCTTTTTATTTCATTTCACCTTCTCCTTAACTCTCTTGCCTCCCTCCATTCCTCTATCTCCTCTCTCGATCCACTCCCAATGTCCTCCCTCCCTTACTCCTCCCTTCCGACCTCCATGTCCCTTCTGATAGAGATGTGCGTCTCCCTTTTTTGCCGACCTTGAGGTCTCCAGTTAGAATCCCGCTGTGAGAATCGGCGTGTGTGTGTGACGAGTTGTTTGTTGCGCGTCATCGCTGGACCGCTCGCCATAAAAGGGCCTTCCGCTGGAGTGAGCGGATCTGATTAAAAAAAAGACGGGCGATCCTTGATTCTTCGATACACTCTCCTTCTTGCTCTACCCTTTTCATTTTACGACTTTTAATACATCCCAGTTCAATTATCAGCCTTCGGTTTATCTCCTATTTTCCTTTAAGCCTCCATTTATCGCCGTTCTCACTTCCCTCTATCTTTCATACGTGATTCTTTTTTCATACAATTTCGTCTTCGTTCCTTCTCTTTCTGTTTTTCATCCGAGTATGGAGGATTCCCAGTCTTTTCAACATGGCGAGCACAAAGTTATCTTCTGGAACAGCAGATCTAAAGTTAATGTCTGGTGCGGTTCAAGGGACCACCGCTACTCTTTTGCAAATATAAGAATGATCATAGGAATGAAATCAAACCGACATCTAAGTTATTATGGTAGAAGTGGAGACTACGGCGTTATTCTATTCGTAGGATGAAGGCCTGGCCTTCGAAATACGTATTTAGCGATAGTTCTTCTGGCTATTTACTTATACGGTCGGAGTACAAATTTCTACGAATCTAAGTTATTAATAACGTTCTCGAATTCCTTTTATGAAAAAATACAAGCGATTAAATTAAATTGCTGATGCCAGGAGACGCGATTTGAAGCATCGCAGAAGAGCACGGGCATATTGCCAAAGAGCACCACTTCGGAAACCCATGATCTACCTATGTTATCGTTTTTACTTTCTCGGGTGCGAAGTATATAGAGAAGTTATAGTGATCGTGATAGAGTTCTGCTAGGAAATTTTGGTGAATTTGCCTTTGTTAGGTGTCCCATAGTCCCAAAAAGTGTTTTGTTTTGCAATTATGTCTGTAATCAGCCGTCTGCGCGCGGGTTTAGATTCTAAACAGTGCGTATTTCATTTCGTTTTTCTCCCAGCTGCATCCTAAGGTTTTGTACACTATAATGCTAGATTCCTGCTAATATTCGTTACTTTTGTCCCATATTCATCTCTGATCATTGTCATCAAATATCAATTTTGTTTTCTGCCCTTCATTATTTCTCCGACTCAATTTCTCTCTCTTTCCTCAGGGATCATTTCACCCTAAAATTGTTTCACCGTGTACAACGTAGGCACGTCATTAACTTTCCCACGCTCATCATCGTAAAACGAAGGAATTGGATGTATCTGTGGACGGCCTTGCAAAACCGCAGATGCAAAGCTCACGAAAGGAAATCTCATAGTCCGGAACCCATACCCGTGTTTTTATAGTAAAAAGTTTTTAGCGCACTAATTACCTCCCTATCTCGACTTCACATTCGAGAGGTAAGCTCTGCGATAAATTAATTTCTTAAGAAAGCAGTACGCGAAAAGGTGAGAAAGTCTGTATCAAAAACTCCATAGGCCGATATCGCTGTTAAGTTATATTTATGATCGGCATTTCAGTAATGCGTTTCCTTCCTTGGAAGCAACGGTTAACGGAGAGGACGCACATGTTAAACTCAGATATTCTATATTGCAATATTGTTAAGGTCGCAGACGACGGAGCAACAGCATACACTGTATTCTCGTACTTCAGGAAAACCTTCGAAAAGAAAAACCAAATGTCGATGATATAATATGATCTGGTTTTCCTCGTTTCTCCCTGATTGGACCACGGGAACCGGTACAGACGCCTTAGTATCAGGCGTGGTCAAAGTGGCTTTAGGTGTGCCGCAAGGAAGCGTACTTGGTTCACTGTTTTTATTTAGTGCTATAAATGGCGTAGCAGATAATACATATAGCAAGGCCGGTTTTTTTTTGGGATCAACGCCTTAGTGTATGGTGAAATCGAACCGTGTAACAACCGCACAATATTGCAAATGTCCCTTCTCGCAATTCCAAAGTGGTGTAAGGATTGGCTTCCATGGATTTTACATGATCCAGAAACCTCGTCTTATATCCTTAGGAAGTTTTGGAATTTAAACAACTTCTGAATTTTAAATAATATTCTGCAAGCCAGTGCAATTGGTGTGTGGCAAGAAGTGAATATCATCGACCTATCACGTTATTCTCCTGTTAATTCTCTCTTATTGTTCTAGGAAAAATGGATTCCTTATACCTATCTGTCCTAGAATTAATTTCTCGTATCTTGTCAATGTGGTCGCGGCGTCCTATGTAAGTTGGGCTCCTAATTACATCTGGTTTTTCATCTTTAAATTCTTCTGTTCCACATCTCTGCAAAACGGATCCATAGACTTGATGATGTGAAAACTTTGTGAACTCTTTCCCTAAGGAAACCAAATAGTATCACGATCTTTTCGTTTCACAATTGTTTTTTCGGATCTAGCTTCCTTCGCTAGTATACATGTTTCCATTACTTACCCTTATCTCATATCAGTCAAGATTCGCTTTTATCCCGTGCTTATTTCCCTCCTTTATCGACGTCCCGAGTTAATCACGGTTCCTTCCTGGCCCCTCTCTCTTCTTTGTCCAACTATTCACATCCGTCCCTTCCACCCATCTCCTTCATCTCCATCCCAATTTCCACCCTCAATTCCACGCTTCTTTCATTCCGAACATTCTCTTGGCTTTGATTCCCCTGTATCCATGCGCGTGCGTGTGTGTATTCTCCTTCTCCCACGCGGTAGATTAGCCCATGCCTTGCGCTCTGGAACCCTCTTTCTGAAAACCCCAACAGTCACGGTTCAGAGAGGGACCGTGTTGGATATATGAGAGGGATGGGAGTATGGGGCTGAAGGGAGAGAGAGAGAGAGAGCGAGCCCTCTCTCTCTGCGTATGTGTTGTTGGGGCGAGTGGCGTGGTTTCGGGAACGATGTGGGGGGAAAATGATGTAGAGGTGGGAGGAGGGGATGCAGTTATGGCGACCGAACGCAGCAAGGGGCCTCGGAAAACGGAGAGTGGCTTGGAGGGACCCCTCTCTGTGTGTACATCATTCCCTCTGTCCCAACTCCTCCCTTTTAAAACCCTCTCTCTCTCTCTCTCCCTCTCCACCGTAATTATATCCTCCACCGCCCTACCTTCCTCCCTCCCCTTGGCATTCTCCCTTCATTCTCTCTTCCTATCTCCTCTTGGCATTCTCCCTCCGTTCTCCCTCTGCTTATCTTTCTCTTCCTGTTATGACACCTCTCTCCTTTTTTCTTTCCCTTCGTTCTTAATCCCAATCCTTGCTCTCTTTGTGCTTTTTTGTCTCTCTCGCTGTCCCTTTCCTGTTCCTCTTTGTCTCCCTCGATTTCTCACTTCCTGGCACTCCATTTATCTCTCTCTCTATTTCTCTCCCTCCTTCCTTCTCTCTCTCTCTCCTTCCCTCTCATACGTAAGAAAGAGTTAATTGTAAGAGGGAACTATTTAGTCTCAATTTCGCCCTTAATAATGTCGTTTATCTGTCTGTCTCTGCCCATCTCCTTCGCTGTCTCTCTCTCTCTCACTCCTTCCCTCTCCTCTCACTTCCCTACCAAACTTGTGAAGAAGTTTACCTGTCTCTCTTTCTTTCCCTTCTCTCTCTTCCCCCTCTATCTCTATCCTTTCCTCCTTTACCACTCCCTTCTTAAAGAAGCATGCCTGTCTCTCTCTTTCCACCCACTCCCTCCCTCTCCCCCCTCTTTCTCCCCCCCTCTCTCTCCCACTCCATCTCTCATTTATCCTTTCTCATCTTCACCCTCCCTGCGTAGCTCTCCCCCTATCGTATCAGCCCTCCTCATTCCCTCCCCTCCTCAGACCCTTTACTTATCTTACTCTCTCACTCTCCATTCTCCTAATCGTTCCTCTGTGCAATTCTGCATACCAATCCGTCCTTTTCCCATTATCTTCTTCTATTCCCCTTTCTATCTCTTATCCCATTTCTCATCATTCTTTTCTCTTTCTCCTCCCCTTTTCCCCTATCTCCCTCTCCAAACCGTCTTTATAGTTCCCTTCTGATATTTCCTTGTCCCTCAGTGTGAGTTGCTCTCGGCGTCGCCTTTCCATGTCTCTCTCTATTCGCTAAAATCCCTATCCTTTTCGACTCTGGGATTACCCAGAATCGCCTCCCGAAGAGTTGAAAATCCACAGGCGTCGTCGCATTTTCATCCCGCTTCAATTTCGAGGGAGGGCTATATAGCGATGGGCAACTTCTGAACCTTTTCCTTCGAGAGCTTTTATTAAAAAAACAAGCTTTCCGAGCCTGACAATTTCACCGCATCTTCTTTAGTCTTCTCCATTCGTTAAAAGGGATCGCTTTGATGTGCGAGGCCATTGGAGTCATTCTCCACGATTCTTTTGATTGAAGTGGCTTAATGAAATTGAGTGAACTCAGGGAAGAAGGTGATCTTCGATGTGTTTTATCTATTGACCCGATTAAAGTCTTTGTTGCACTGCGTCACCATGGTTCCTACTCTATAGTTAAACATGTTTAAAGCTCCTGAGTGCTAATAGTGCGACTTTGTCCTTGCATCGGTACGTACCTGTTCATTCTTCCTTTCATTTTTGCCCCGCTAGTTTCCTCTTATGCCTCTACATCTACATAATACCCTACAATTCACCAATCATGTTGATGGCAGAGGATGCAGTTCACCAGATTCTCAAACAAATATAACTAACAGGGTTGATTATCCTTAGTGATCTCTAACTGTTCTTGGAAAAAATTATTCTAGATATCGCTTTTCCCTGCAATCTCACGTATTTTATCATTGTGGCCTTGCCTTCCTATAAGTACAAGGCAATTCTATCCTCTCTTCCCTTTTCATTGACTGTCAAATTCTATAACTCACCGCGCTTGAATAAATGCACAACAATAATTAACACTATCGTGCGAAAAATCACGTCTCACAGGAGAGGTTACGCCCTGCCCCTCCGGGATTCGGACGAAATTTGGAGAGTAGAAATTATACATGAAATAAGAGGTCCCTTGTATAAAAATTCTTTCCATTGGCCCTTAGTTTCCGAGTAATTACCGTTTCAAATGTTACGGAAATACGCAAACACGATGAAGGTCCTCATGAATGATAGTTTAGGCTGTGGTACTTCATTGTCTAATTATTGGGTTCTCGCGTTCGAACCCCAATGGGAGAATATTTTTTATATTTATTATTGTTAAATCTGTATTATTATTGTTATAAAAATATATCATTATACGAAAATATAATGTTTATAATAATATTTATTTAATAATAATTTTTATAATAATATTTATAGAATATTATTATACCAAAATTATTGCTGTTATAATTTGGACTTCTTTATGTATGATGCACGGTATGAATTAATAAAATGATCTACCATCCTTAATAATAGTTATTTCTACGAATAGAAAATGTACGTGGAAACCAAAATTATAACAGAAATAATTTTGGTAAAATAATATTTTATGAATATTATTTTAAACATTATATTTTGGCATAATTATATATTTTATAACAATAATAATACATATTTAATAATAATAAATATAAAAATATTTTCCCATTGAGGTTCGAACGCGAGAATCCAAGAATTAGACAAAGAAATTTACCACATAAACCACCTTGGCTCCCATTCATTATTGATTTTTGTTACTCCAAATAGACATTTATCTTGTTTGCGTATTTCCGCGACATTTGGAATGGTAATTACTCGGAAACTAAGGGCCAATGGAAAGAATTTTTATACAAGGGACCTCTTATTTCATGTATACTTTCTACTCTCCAAATTTCGTCCGAATCCCGGAGGGGCAGGGCGTAACCTCTCCTTGTCAGTGGCAAAACGTTATTTAAGGCTTATTTACATCCAAACGTTGCCCTGCCATTCGCCATAAAGATGGGCGACACGAAGTGCATAGCGTCCAAATAGTTCCTGCTTGCTTTGTGGGACTAATCTCCAATTAATTTTCGTATGTATAATCTCAGGGACAAAATTGATATCCGTGCTGCGATCGATCTCACGCATTTTATCGTTGTTAACGACGAGGTATAGCATTTTTAGACATTGGACGGTTTTATATATAAGAGGTGCCATTGGTAATCTTTTGGCCTGTCGAATTTTTCTCCCTACAAATGGTCATATGGCGAAGACATTTTTTCCCGAAATCTCCTAAATCAATGTACATGCAAAGACCACAATGGTATTTTAGTCACAGCACATGAGCTAAGTTTACTCTTGTGTATTCATGAATTCATGAGTTAGCAAGAAATTAAACTTAGAGGAACTCTTTAAGAACAAGGAGGCTATCATGACTGATATGGAGGAAAGGTTTGGGGAGAGAACTAAAGAAAATAGGAACAATATAGATGAGGAGTGGAGATACATCTATAGCAACATTAAAGATGTTATGGAAAAGAAGTTAGGAAAGAAAATGGGTGAAAGAAACAAAAAAGCCTGAGTCACAGCAGCCATGCTGCAAAAAATGGAAGAGGAGAAAGTTGAAGAAAATAAACACTGAAGAAGGCCAAAGAAAGTACAAGGAGCTAAATAATGCTTTAAGAAGGGAAACAGATAAAGCCAGAGTACAGAAGACAGATGAGAAATGCCAAGAAATTTTCGAGTGTGAAAGAATTTGTAGAACAGACCTCACGTATAACAAAGCAAGGGAACTATTCAAGAAAAAGACAAGAAAGATAGGACGCAAGGAATCATTGACAAAAGTGGTAAAATAGTCTCGTAGCCAGACGATGTAAAGAGTGTCTGCAAAGAATAATACATTGAGGTGCTGTACGACAAAGAAGGCAAGCCAGAAAATGTTGAATTAAATGAAAAAGGGACTAGGACCAAGCATTCTCGAGTCTGAAGTTAAAAGAGCAATTGATGGCATAAAAAGAAGGAAGTTTGTTGGGAGTGATGATATACCAGGGGACGTTCTTAAGGTTTTGGGATCGAAAGCAGTTAAGCAACTCACAAAATTCTTTAACCATGTATATGATACTGAACTGAAGATGCCACCTGGAGTGGTAGCGAAATAGTCGTCGCAAAAGAAAACATCACGCGGTAGAATCCCGGATAACATGGACCAAGTACGAAAACACCGCGGAAGCCTTCGCAATATATGATACTGCATATGGCCTGAAGATTTTTTAGATGTTGTTGAGAAAACAGTGTTTACAAAGGACGATCTTAGAAGGCAAAATTAGCGGAAGAAGAGTAAGAGGGAGAAAAAGAATAGGAATATTAGATAATATAAAGCAGGAATATAGTACTTATAGAGGTATAAAAGAGGCTTCTAGGGAGAGAGAGAGAGAGATGGAGGCAGCGATTCAGCTAAAACCTGTCTTCGGACAGCAGCATGATGATGATGATGGTACCACTGGAGAAAAAGAACAATGCAAAAAGTTGTAAGGATTACAGAATTATTGGTTTAATTTCTCATACAGCTAAAATTCTAGCCGGAATAATAACCAAAAGAATTGAAGGTAAAATAAAAACATCTACATCTACATCTACAAGTTACCCTGCAATTCACCAAGTTGGTGGGTGGCAGGGGGTGCAATGCACCAATCCTACCTAAAGATTGTCTAACGCAATTCGAAATTTCCTATTGTGATCTCTTATTGTCCTCGGAAAGAACGAGCCTAGATAACGTTCCGTCCTACAATCGATCTCACGTATTTTATCGTCTCGATCATTTCTACCTATATACGTCGGTGCCACAATTATTCCCACTACCTCCTCTTTTAGACATTCTGACCTATATTTCTCTAGAAGTTTCAACCTTGAGTGCAATCTACGCTCCTCCAGTGATACCCAGTTCAAATCGCTCAATAAAGAGGTGACGCTTTCCTTATGTTCGTACTTTTGTTTTACAAATCTGGCTGCTCTGCGCTGTACTCTTTCTAGTTGAATTATGTGTCCCTTCTCGTACGGATCCCATATGCTCGCTGCGTATTCCACTTGTGGTCTTACCAGTGATAAGTAGCATGTTTCGCGTACTTTCTCTGTAGTGTTCCGTACTATTCTACCTATGAATGCCAGTTTCTTGTTGGCCGCGCCTATAACTCGACGAATGTGCATGTCCCACGAAAGATCTCGACAAATGGTTACTCCTAAATATTTTACATACTCAGCTTGTCGAATACTCATTTCATCTATTTTATATTCGAAACCTAAATCTTTGTTCTTACTTTTCCAGAACGTGACTGCGGCACATTTAGTATAATTAATTTCGATTTGCCATTCTTTGCACCACGCTGAAATGGCTCTTAAGTCTTCACACAGAGACTGATGGTCCTCCTGATTTTTTATTTCATTATATAGAACGGTGTCATCGGCGAAAAGCCTAATTTTACTACGAACAACCGAGCACATATCATTTACATAGATTAAGAAGAGCAGAGGGCCCAATACACTTCCCTGAGGAACACCCGAAGCAACTTTAACGGGGGACGAGTATTTCCCATCGATGACAACTATCTGTTCCCTATTCGAGAGGAAGTCTCTCACCCAACCGACAACTTTCGAATTGATACCACATTGTCCTAACTTCGCAATTAATTTCCTATGATATACTTTATCGAACGCCTTCCTGAAATCAATGAATATGGCATTGACCTGAGTATTTTTCTCTCCGCATCGCAACAAATCGTCCACGAACAGGCCGAGCTGCGTTTCGCATGATCTACCTCTCCGGAATCCGTGTTGGCATCCGCTAAGCAATGAATGACTATCTAAATAGCGCATTACAGAGCTAAAGACTATGTGCTCAAGTATCTTGCACGATAATGAAGTTAAGGATATCGGCCTATAATTTTCGGGGTTCTCTCTGTCGCCACTCTTATGGATGGGCGTAACATGTGCCACCTTCCAATCTTTAGGAACTACTCCTTCTCTAATGGATTTCTCGAATATAATTTTCAAATACGGCGCGATTTCAGCAGCTAATTCTTTCATTACACGCGCGGGAATTTCCTCCGGTCCAGGAGATTTATTTGGCTTAATTGAATGAAGTTGGAGCGCGATGCCATTTTCCGAAAATACCAAATCTTCCATCGAATCGCCCTGACGCATAGGAATAGGGGTTTCACATTCATCGTCATCACGAGTAAAAGCTTTCTGAAAGTGATGATTTAATAGGTTTGCTTTATCCATACTATCGTGAACTACGTTTCCCGTTTCCGACCGCAGTGACGCAATAGTGGGGCCCCTACCTTGAACTTCCCTGACGTAAGACCAAAATGCTTTTGGGTTCTCTTTCAAGTTTTCCTGTAAAACCTTCTTTTTATAATTGTTAAACGCATTACGCATTGCTACTCTGGCTATGGAGCGCGCCTCCTTGTATTGATGCCTTATTATTGCATTCTGTTCGACCGTAGCTGTTGAGGATGTGTTATTTACGCGAGAGTGGAGTTTTCTTTGACGTCGGAGAGCGCTTCTTACTTCCTGATTGTACCATCTAGGTTCTGCACTATCACGCTTCTGTTTGCTCGGAATAAATTTATCTGTACACTCTCGCATCATATCTCTGAACATGCACCAGGATTCCTCCACGTCTGCACTATCGGTTAAATTGCAGAAATTAGTATATTTATTTCGCAGAAAAGACCTAAATCTTGTGAAATCGGCTTTGGCGAATAACATAAAGTTTTCTTTTGGCCTTAACCTGTTTCTCAATAATTAACTGAAATTCCACGTAAACTGCCTTGTGATCGCTTATTCCCTCAGCATCAGATACTCTATTCATACGCTCAGGAAGATTAGTAACAAATAAATCTAATATATTATTAAATCTCGTTGGAAATCTCACTAATTGATACAATGAGTGCTTACCGAAAGTTTCTAGTAACGCCTCGCACGATTCACGCTCTCTACCTCCGGGATAAAAGCAATTATGCCTCCAATCTATTGACGGAAGATTGAAATCGCCCCCGATTATAATGGCTTTATCTTTATTAGACGAATTTAGCGTCGCCACTTGTTTCTCTAGAGAATGAATAGTTTCCACGCTCGCATTTGGGGGTCTATAAAAAGCGCATATATTTATAGTTTTTGAGTCGCTTCCTTTCACACGACACCAAACACTTTCGACTTCGTCGTCGTTAATCTGTATTGGGTAACTTTCGTATTTATTGCTAACTGCTATAAAGACTCCACCTCCCGACCGGATACATCGATCTTTTCTGAATACGCTATAGTCACGAGGAAAGATCTCCTGACTGGCTATGTCTGCCGTAAGCAAACTTTCAGTGCCTATAACTACATCAGCACGCAGACTACGAATAAGATGTTCAAATTCGGCCTCCTTCCTGCGAATGCTGCGACAATTAACCGTAATGATTTTTAATTTCTCGCTATGACTACGTAACGGTTCCTCGCGCTCTACTGAGCTATTATTACTGTTATTATTATTAAGATTATAATTATTATTATTTACTGCCTCCTTATCCTTCCTACTTTGTCGACTATTTCTACGCTTGGAATGTATTCTACTGTTACTTAACGTCGGGTTTATAGCGTTGTTAAGGTCGCACGCATTATCTACGGAATTGTTGCATGGAAAATCGTTTATCCCCATGCCTTCGATAATTCTGTTACCGCACGGATTTCTTACATTTTCCCCTATTGTGCTCTCAATTAATCCCGTACCGGCAAGCTGCCTACATCCTAACCTACCATCTGATCTACTATTGGCGTGCATCTCAACGCTTGCTAAAAAATTGCAATTGCTTAAATCTAACCTAAAAAAGCCCTAGAATGCTCAAACACCCTACGCGCTACCGCCTCCGCAGCCTCGGCAGTGTAGTGCACACCAGAACCGTTTAGGGATGCCCTACATGAGTCCAGGACCGGCCTCAGGTCAACGAAGTCCACTCCATTGCCCCTACAGAAGTCCCACAGCCTACGGTTCAGCCCGACCACTCGGCTCCAAACCATAGAACCGCAGTCCGTCCGAGGAACAATGCTACAGATGGAAAGCCGCACATCAGCACCAGACTCCTCTCGGACACGAGCAACCTCAGCGGCCAAGTCCTTAAAAGAGCTTAAGACCTCCTCGGAGCCGCGCTTCGAAGCGTCATTGGTACCAACATGGGCCACCACCCGCAGCGAGGAGCAACCCGTGCCCGATACCGACACCCTGAACTCCTTCGTCACCTGGGGCACCGAACCTCCTGGTATACACCTGGAGAACACCCGCTCGTGAACTCCCTCCCGGCGGGCCCGTGACAGTAAAGGCGCCACCACACGCCGGACGTTGGAGCTCCCTATCACTAACAGCCCTCTCTTTCCCCCCGAGCTCTCCTTGGGCCCGGCCTCCACCGAGGAGACGGGAGCGGGCACGGGCGTAACGGCAGTGGAGTCGTCCTCCGACAACACCGCAAACCGATTACTAACAGGAAGAGGGGCCACCGAGGCGTTCCCAACTCCCTGTCTCCGCAACACCACCCCACGATCCCCCCGAGTGGACACCACACACCACTCATCGGGCTTCCGGACCGGAGGACCCTCGACCCGCGAAGAGGAGCTAGGAGCCTCCCCGATCGCTCTGCCGGCTTCCGCACCCAGGCGAACCCGAGCCGCCATTTTGGCGCGGTTTGCTCTCAGGGAAGAACCCGCACCCCTCCCACGCGCCAAGGCTGCCTCCGACCTTTCCACCCTCTGAAGGAGGTCCGCAACCACCCTCTCCAGCTCCGTGATCCGAGACCTCATGGCCTCGCAACCAGCGTCGCGCAAGAAGGAGGAAACAGGAGTCCTCGGAGTAGCCATCCTATCCTCTTAACTAATCTGTACTATCTATATAAATATACTAGACCTAACGTAAATACGCGGTTGGCTGTCTTCAAGGTTAAATTAGGGTCGAGCGCAGGTAAAAAGTGAAAGGGAAAGTGTTTCACTACACCAACAACGTTAGTAAATAAGCAAGAAAGTTTAGCACAAGAGCAATGTAGATTTAGAAGCTAAAGAAATGCTAAGGTAAAAGGAAATAATTAAGAACGAGTAAAGTAATACGCTACTATAAATAAATATTACAAAGATTACGGATTTAGTGGCTGAGAGACGCAATTAACTACTATGATACGGCAAGAGAAGGATGAGTAAGCTTTACGCTCAAAGATGAGTTAAACTACAATTACAACAAAACAATTAACGTAAGAAGATGAAAAAATAAATAGAATAAATAGAAAAAATACTAGTTCTACTTAACGCAACAATACGGCTACAGCTAAACTACAGCTACTGCTACTACTACAGGTGTCGCTCGCAGACAGGTCAGCGCTCGCAGGAGGAAGTGAAAGGCACGTCCGTCCTCTTCGAGGGCCAGGTGACTAAGGAAAAAGTAGCTGCAAGATAATGTTTGGTTTCAGATGGGGAAGAGGCACAAGAGATCCTATAGGATGTATGAGGATGATGATAGAAAGAGCGCTGGAAGTCAATAAAGATATGTATGTACTTTTGTTTTGTAGATTGGGAGAAAGCTTTTGACCGAGTGTAATAGGATAAAATGCTGAGTATTTGAAATAAAATAGGGTTAGATTGGAAAGATAAAAGGTTGCTTAAAAACTGTTACTTATATCAAATATTAGAGTCAGGGTTGAAGGAGAAGAAACAGAAAGTACTTCAATAGGGAGGGGAGTGAGCCAGGAATTGCCTATTTCACCAGCGATATTAAATATTTATGCAGAAACAATAATAGAAGAAGTGTTGATGGAAGAGAAAGAATTTAAGAGAGGAGGTGAAAGTATTACCACCATTAACCGCGCAGATGATCAGGGATTAATAGCAGAAGACGAGAAAGAATTTCAGAGGATAACAGGCAGGCTAGTGGAGGTTGGCCAACAATATGGAATGAAGGTCAATGCCGGAAAAACGAAAGTCATAATGATTTCAAAGGAACATAAAGAATGAAATGTAATGGCAAATTGCCAAAAATTGGAAAAAGTAAGTAGTTTAAAATTTGACGAGAAGGAGCTTCTTACAAGCAAGAAAATAAATTTAGAAACTTGGAAGAAATTAGCAAAATCCTACAGAGCTATGCTCCATAGCTCTTTATGGCGCAGAGGCGTGAACGGCAAGGAGAAAGGAGGAAAAGTATTTAGAAAGTTTTGAGATGTGGGTGTGGAGGAGGATGATGAAAGTGAAATGACAGAGGAAGAGAAACAAAGAAGTATTCGAAATGGTTGGAGAAGGAAGGACGCTAATGAAATCAATCAGGAAAAGAAATCAAATTGGATAGGGCACATATTGAGAAGACAGTGTTTACAAAGGACGATCTAAGAAGGCAAAATTAGTGGAAGATGAGGAATAGGGAGAAAAAAGAATAGGAATATTGGAGAATGTAAAGCAGGAATATAGTACTTACAGAGGTATAAAAGAGGCTTCTAGGGAGAAAGAGAGAGATGGATGCAGCGATTCAGCTGAATCCTGTCTTCGGACAGCAGCATAATGATGATGTATGAATTCATCTATATATACATTTTAGCTTCAAATGACCTGATTGGATGGCGGCAGGAGGTATGCTGCATCAAAATATCCATAACTGTCCACGCTTCTCTGCCTTGGCTCTCCCATATTGGTTCCTCGGGAAAAATTTATCGCGTCATCTTTTGCATTTTGAATTTACATTATTATCCTTTAAGCGAACAATGGTGTTTGGCAGGTGTCATTAATGACTGACGGTAGATCTGACTGATATCGAGGATATTTTTTCTCCTAGAATGATTAGAGATCATAACAGGATCTTCACGTTTACAAGTGAGATTTTTTGGAAAATCTTCGCTCCCTCTGGTTAAATGCAATGTATCTATCTCTACATGTTGCCCTGAAATTTACCATTGTGCAATGCACCAAAGCCTATCTATCAATTTTCTTTCGCAAGTTTGATTCTTCTGTTATGGTTTCATGTTATATATGTCACGGTAAATGTATGTAGTCCGATAAATGTGTACATTTCCCGGTTAATGTTCACATTTACCACCAAGTTCGGTAAATGTAAGTATAACATACGTTTACCGATTGAATTGGGGAAATGTACACATTTACCTAGAGGCACTGGTAAATGTGGATAAACGTCGCAACACAGGCCACAACATGGCGGCATCGCGAACATCTATTGCAATTTAGAAGTACGGTAAATGTGCGTTGTCCGGTAAATGTGTAAATTTACTGGTAAATGTAAAAAAATAACTAAACAAAATTTGAACGTGAAGGAAAATTTTACTCGGCCCCACCGGGTTGGATAAGTTAGTCGAAGTGTTTTTGGTTCCTTTTCACGTTCACTGTGTTCCTCCCTCGGATTGGGAACCGTTCATCTTAATATATACCAGTGGAGCCTCGATGATTTTTGTTATAAATTAACGTAATTATTAAAGTGTAGCATTTTTCATACCTACTTATTTCCACATTTACCAAGGTGCATCGGTAAAAGTGCACATTTACCGGGAATGTACGGATAATACGTATTTCTGGAAACTTAAACTTACATTTACCGAGCTTGGTGGTAAATATGCATATTTACCGGAAGGAATGCTAAGCAGTTCGCCCCCTTGGTGTTCTTCGTAAAGAATAGGCTAATGCCGGCACTGAGTTTCTCTCCTCCCTTGCGAGTGTGTATTCGTTGTGGAACGAGTAATGACTATTGCAATCAAATGGGTTGATTAGCCAGAAATTGCATGTAAACAATAAACAATAGTTTTACCTAGCATTTAGCTGGCGGTCTTCGGCCAGTTTAATCCTGTAAGCCATTTTTTCAGCACCTCAGACATATTTTTGTCAAATCTCGCAGGCCTGCGATGAACTTTTTTCCAACTCCATTATCTGACCCTTTCGCATTTACGTACGAGTAAAAATTAATGTATCCGTGTATGTGTACGAACCGGAGGACGAGGATAAAATGTTCGAAGCATCCCCCTTTAGGGGAGGGGAGTGGAAGGGGAGGAAGGGGCGGGAAGCGTCACGGAGCATTTGCGCAGATGATTTATAGATCAGGCGGTGCCTCTCTGTAGCGAGGGAATTACGGGATGCTGTCGCGAGGACGCCTACAGGAGATCTCTGGGGAGAGGGAGGGAGAAGGTTGAGGGAGGAGAAATGATGGGTCGTAAACACAGAGAGAGAGAGAGAGGGGGGATGGAAAGGGGAGGGGGATACGGGTTGGATAGGAGATGCATGCGGAAAGGTTTGCATTAGTGCTAAATATAGATCCTATGGTCCCTTTTAACATTAACCTGTACCTCTGAAAATGCTTATCCATCATTAGACGAGAAAAGGAATCTAAAACTCGGATTTATTTCGGAAAAGAAAACTGTGAGGAACCATGGAGATGGAGAATTTTAAAAAGAGAGAACTGGGATGCGATACAACTGCTATAAGTCATCATTGCTTCAACTCCGTAAGTAGCTGTGCCAGCTACAATGGTGACCTATGTGACTTTCAGGGTATCATGTAGATGTTGGTGGAAGAAAAATAGATTGGTTATTATCTAGATCTCTCCCTGCAGTTCACCAAATTGGTGGACGGCAGGGATGCGATGCATCAAAACCTTCCTAACAGTTATCTCTCGCTGGTTTGATTTTTCTGATATGATCGATTACTGTTAGGAATTTAATCCATTACCTTTTTAATTTCTCCATACGTAGTATAGGGGAAAGTACAGGCAGTCCACTACTTTCGTGCATAATGCGTTCCTGAAAACGTGTACAAAAGTCGAACAATAGGCTTACATGTTATAAGGGGGATTCCGTTCCCAGAGAGTTTTTTACCCGAGTGCGATACAATGTATTCATGATTGTTTAAAACAATAAAAACAAACATTAAACGTTAGCCTTTATGGACCGGATTTAAATGCCCGAGCGTAGACACTTTCTGACGGATTTATTCTGGGGTATTTAAAAAATATTTGCTTACATTCTGAAAAAATCGCGTATATAATACACTTTTCGTGATAAAATGTTCAAATAAACTGTATTCTACAGCTAACATATTTACAGAATTACACAAAGCTGCTTATTAGAGGAAAGAAACATGTCGAAATATGGTATTGGTATTCAAATTTAGATCAGTGCAATAAGGTAAGAGGGTGCACACCGATGTTTCGTCTTCGGCCTTCGTGTGGAGATCTCCATTTAGATGAATCACCACTCCTTGCCGAGACATCTTTCTCAGGCTCCTCCTCGCCATCGCTGCCGCTTTTCGCACTTTCTTCTTCGTACGCGCCAGAATCGGAATCGAAAATGTACTCTTCATACGTCTTCATACGTCATTTTACGTTTAGGAGACATTTAAAAAATTAAGTTACTAATAATAATAACAAAACAACAATAGAATAACAAATAGGAAACAAAAGTAGAATTATTAACAAAAATAAAAATATTACGAAAATGGAAACTTCGTTAATCGCTCGCGCTTTAAGGTGCGTTTCCGTGCACGCGTTACGCGCGTCCAGAACTGACGCTACCCAATCAGAGGCCTTGCTTGAGGCGTTACGCGCGTTGGCCGTGACGACGGGTTGGAGTTGAAAAAGTCTTAACTTCAACGCGAGTAACGAGTGAAAATTTCAAGATGGCCGTTATGCGAGAAAGAACAAACGAACACCAAATTTATTTGAGCGCCTACAGCCGGAAGTCAGCATGGATTCCACGCCGTTGACGAATTCGTTATTAACGAAACCACCATCCCTCCTTTTACAATATAAAAGATTAAAGATATAGGGATAAATAACTCCGGCAGAAAGCATGGAAAGAAATTGGAGATAAGGCTCAGACTAATGGCAATTACAAAATTGAATATATACGATTATTTCTATGTATGAATCGCAATATCTATGGAATGAGGTTTTCTCATAATATAAATGAATACATTGTCAGTAAAAACGTCTCAGACACACTGGAAAAGTGTCCGAGATTAGTATGTGAAATGATTCAGAATCCGTAAGTAATAATAATAAAACAACGCCATCTCACCACTCGATCGTCCATTTTTTCACGCGGAATCACAACTTACAAATTAAAACAACTAATTCGCGCGTCATAGCAGTCAATTGTCTACGCGTTCGCCGACGCACACATGTAAACAAACAGTATCCCCAACGCGTCGTTCGCTACGCGCGTAACGCGTGCATGGAAATGCACCTTTAACCTACTGCCGCACTATTTGGTAGTCTAAAAACGACTGAAGAAGCAGAATCATAAAACCTAGTTGTACGAAGGGAAGAGAAAAATATAGTGTTTGGGTTGGAGCTTACTCATAGGTTTGTGTTTTTTGCATCCCGAGTTCCGAGAAGGGTCCGGGCGCTGAGGCCAACATCTTGCGAGTAAACACTTTTCAGAAGTGTTTACTTATTCACCCCCCCCCCCCCGACCAAAACTTTTAGGCAATGGGCTTAGGGATATTAGAAACATATGAAATTCCTTCTTATCCCCATAATCACCCGACTCTACGACAAGTACGACCTCTGGGAATTTTAGGACCCAGCGAGCAAATACTGGCCCGTTTGTTAGAGAGAGGGTGTGCCAATATTGCCTATATCTCTATTAACCCTAGAATACTAATCATACGTCAAAATCACGTACACTCTTCTGTGAACAAGAACAGCTCCTTTTCTGGGAATCCAATTAGCTCCTTTCCCTAGCAGTGCCTCAATCAGTTTGTTGCTTACCGGGAACCAGGCCGGTCGCAAGTTCCACGCTCTTCCGCCCGTACATCTGCTTCATCGTTGAGCCACTACGTCAATCTTGGCACTGCTGTTCATGAGTGCCCGTGTTTTACGCGGGACTTAGCACTGTGTTGCCGGGTGGCTTTCAGCGCTCGTTTAGTATGTTTTGATTCCGGGGGGTATCCGATCCGGCGGGGTATATTGCGTCAATCTTACAGGTTTAGTATTAAGCGAAAATTTTGTACGTCGATTTGACATATGTTTAGTAAAATGCGATAATCTTTAGACGTCGATCTTAGGTATATTTAGTAAAATGAGACTATTTTCATATGACGTGTTAACCTATGTTTAGGGAGTTGAGATAATTTTCGGCGTCAATTTTACACACGATTAGTGAAATGAGTAAATTTCACAACTGAATGCTTGGAATATCTTCGAATTCTCGAATGCCTAGATAATATTTTGCGCATTTCTTTTTAGGAAAAGTGGAGAAAACTGTACATTATTCTGACCCAGAAGAAATTCTACGCATAATGCGCACTTTCCGATGACGAAAGTGGTACGGAAGATATTTTAGAAAGTCAACTTACCTCAGATGACGATAAATTATACTGTGATGATTCCGATTTAGATCCAGACTTGGACCCCGCCAAAGACGTTGAGGCGAATGAAGTTAATTTTGTTTTGGCACCTAACAGAGAGATTAAACGCCTGATTTCTCAAACTAGGAAGAAGGGAAAATGTCAACGTGTAAAAAATAAGCAGAATATGAAAATAATAATATCATTAATTTGAAAGAGCCTGAAATAATTGGAAGGAACGGATTTACTTGGAAGACTACAAGTGATACTCCTTGTCAAGGAAAAGCTTCTAGCAAAAATGTTGTCCATCGTATTTGAAATTTTTAGAAATATAACAGGCATGGAGAAAGTCACGTGGTGGCCACATCAGATTTTTTATGAGAACCATCAAATTTAATACAAAACATCGTCTTTATCTTAATATAAAAATTACAAAAAATCAGTTGATTCATAATCGTAGCTTCAAATTTTCTTGTTTATAAGCAATAATTATACATTAATTATTTTAATTATAGATAATATAGCACCCGTGTGATATTTTGATACTTAACTGAAAATTAATTATTACAATGGCACCTCTTATATTAACACCTTGCAAGCCACCAATGGAGTTTGACGGGGTGGTTAGCTGAACCCCAATAACTAGATTTCTAGGGATGACCGAAAAAATTAATCCTATCGGAACATCAAATTACTGAGCTTCTACATCTACATGTTACCCTGCAATTCACCTAATTGGTGGGTGGCAGGGGGTGAAATGCACCATAACCTACCTAAAGATTGTCTATCGCAGGTTGTAATTTTCTATTGTGATCTCGTATTGTCCTCGTAAAGAACGAGCCTAGATAACGGTCCGTACTACAATCGATCTCACGTATCTTATCATCACGGTCGTTTCTACCTGTATACGTTGGTGCTTCAATTATTCCTACAACCTCGTCTTTTAGACATTCCGATCTATATTTCTCCAGAAGCCGCAACCTTGAGTTCAATTTACGATCCTCCAATGGTACCCAGTTCAAATCCCTCAATAATGAAGTGACCCTTTCCTTATGTTCGTACTTTTGTTTTACGAATCTTGTTGCTCTGCGCTGAACTCTTTCTGATTGAATTATGTGTCCCTTCTCGTACGGATCCCATATGGATGAGACGTATTCCACTTGTGGTCTAACCAGTGATAAGTAACATGTTTCGCGTACTTTTTCTGTAGTGTTCCGTACTATTCTACTTATGACAGCCAGTTTCTTGTTGGCCGCGCCTATAACTCGACGAATGTGCATGCCCCATGAAAGATCTCAAAAAATGGCTACTCCTAAGTATTTAACATACTCGGCTGCTTGAATATTTATTCCATCTATTGTATACTCGAAACCTAAATCTTTCTTCTTACTTTTCCAGAACGTAACTGCGGCACATTTAGTGTAATTAATTTCAATTTGCCATTCTTTGCACCACGCTGAAATGGCTCTTAAGTCTTCACGCAGCGACTAATGGTCCTCCTGGTTTTTTATTTCTTTATATAGAACGGTATCATCGGCAAAAAGTCTAATTTTACTACGAACTACCGAGCAGATATCATTGACATAGATTAAGAAAAGTAGAGGGCCCAATACACTTCCCTGAGAAATACCCGACGCTACTTTAATGGGGAACGAGTATTTCCCATCGATGACAACTATCTGTTCTTTATTCGAGAGGAAATCTCTCACCCAACTGACAACTTTCGGATTGATACCACATTGTCCTAACTTTGCAATTAATTTCTTATGAGATACTTTATCGAACGCCTTCCTGAAGTCAATGAGTATTGCATCGACCTGAGTATTTTTCTTTCCGCATCGCAACAAATCATCCACGAACAAGCCGAGCTGCGTTTCACATGATCTACCTCTCCGGAATCCGTGCTGGCATCCGCTAAGCGATGAGTTACTATCTAAATAGCGTATTACAGAACTAAAAATTATGTGCTCAAGTATCTTGCACGATAACGAAGTTAGAGTAATTGGCCTGTAATTTTCGGGGTTCTCTTTATCGCCGCCCTTATTCGCGCGTAAGTGAAAACGTACAGAAATAAAAATCTTCAAACGATACGCGCTTCAATTATAGAGGTTCGACTTCATTTGGCCGTTATACTTAATAGATGTAGCCCTCGATTTAGAATGTTAGCCTGAATCGAAATTAAAAACGAAATGCTCTGATTGTTCGTTGCGTCATGAAATCCAATGTTTTTTACTTTCTCCATACATAGTATTGTTTTCATGAAAAAAATCGAAATATGGAAATACCTTTTTCGATCATTTTTTCGATTATGTCTGTGTATGTGAATTTTATGGGCACTCTAACTCAAAAACTATTAATCAGATCAACGCAAAATTTTATATTTGACAATTTCATTAAAAGGACAAGAGTTTTGGCTAAAATCGGTCAGTCGGAAGTGACACTTTACTCTCTCTTTTTCGCTTTTACCAATTTTCTCCATTAAAACTTCATAATTTATAATAAAATGACATTTAAATATTGTAGATATTGTTATTCTGTACAATTTTTGTTTGAAACTATTTTCCCTAGAATGCACATTTTATGAATTGTTTTGATTTATCCGGATTTTTTTTCAGATATCTCCTTTAAGACTTCATTATAAATAATGTTTGTAAATAACAATGTTGTAAGGAGTAATATTCACATTTGTGAATATATCTTAAACAAAAAAGATATTTTCAATAGCTTGTGAGGTAACAATTTGCTACCCTTTACATCAGGAAACAATTTTGTTTACTGACAGTTAATTCAGCATTTGAAAGCCTAGCATTACTGGTTTGATGAAACAATTTCTTCTCTCGTATTCAGGGTTGGACTGGCCCGGCGGGACACCGGGACATTTCCCGGTGGGCCGGAGCAAAAATGGGCCGATCGGATGTTAAAACCGTTATTTAATTATATTTATCTGTGAATCCAAAAATATGGAGGAACGGATTTTATGTCCGTTTTAACTAGGTTTCCTCGAAGTTATCATTACAAGTCTTTTACGTCTGTCACTCTTTTCATCATTGCCTCTCACTATCTCAATCCTTCCATCCTCTATTGTGTTCTTAAGTCAAGTCCAGAGATTTCTCCGCAAGTCAGCGTCTTTCCCCTCTTCGCTCCGAGTATGTTATGATGATCCACAATCATCAATTTTCATACAAATTTGCAAAACTTTAAAAGATATAAGTTCAACATTTCCATCTCAAACTCGTTTCACCGCATCCAACCTCAAAGAAAATCTATTTAAGTACGAAATCATATTAACTGCTCATGTTTATTTAAAATTATTTTCAAGTACAACAAGTATTTCGAAATATTTGTAAACTAATAATATGGTATTATCAAGCGCTTTTGCTATGGTTAATGCAACTGTGAAAACAACATCAGATGGTATTAACACATTTACAGAAATAAAAATGTTGAGTGATAAATTCGTCACATTTATAAATGAAGAACTAGAAAACGATTCTGAAAGTTCTTCATGCCTTCAAGTTCAAGAAAAATTTCAGGTAATTCGAAACAAAAACAAATATAAAAAATATAGAAGAAATTATGTAACTCGGAAAATCTTAAAAATTTCGAAGAAAACGTTTTCAAACGTAATTTCAGTCTTTCATAAACGCTTTTTAAATTATAATGATTCGATAAAGGAATTAAAATTTTTTTAATCCGAAGTTTTTCAAGAATGATGCTAAGAAAACCGTTTTTGTTAATCTTAAAAATTAAAAAAAAAATTCAAGTATCTGATTTAGTCGCCGAGTACAACTATTTTGCGCAAAAATGGATCTTAAAAAAACAGTCCCTGATACTTTTGTCACTTCAGAAGTTATTGAAGGTACTTGAAGGTAATTTTGATGATATTTTTGAGTTTACAAATGATGGAACAATTTTTGAAACGAGAAAAAAGTCTGCTATGACCGGGAATTGAACCCGGGTCTTCCACTTGCCGGGCGGATATTCTACCCCTGAACTATCGTAGCAGAACATTTTCTCTCGTTTCTGAACACGGATGTTTTCCTTTGTAGGACCCGGGTTCAATTCCCGGTCATAGCAGACTTTTTTCTCGTTTCAAAAATTGTTCCAACTTTCACAGCTTATGCCTGTCTGCATAGGATCTTCGGATCATATCATTCCATCAATTTACAAATGATGATAAAATGACAGAATGTAAATCTTTTAAAAAATGTTTATTTATTGCTTCAAAGTAAGTATTAAATGAATATAGCTTATACAGTTCTGCTTATAGGTAACAATATTTATAAAGCATATATAATTATATTTAATTATCTGTCACACAAGTTTCTTGTGAGAGAAGTTTCAACATTTTAAAGTATATTAAAAATAAATTACTAAATAGACTAGGAGATCAAAATGTTGATTCTTTTAACACTATGTCGGCGAACAGAGATATTCAGATCAAACTAGAAAATGATCAAATAATAAAAAAATATGTGAAAATAGTAAGGAATTTGACGACAAATTGTAAATTTAATATAATATTTATTATTTCTATTATTAAATTTTTGTTACGAATATGTACCTAAATGCTTACAGAATATGAATTTCATATTATCTACCTGCTAGTAATACTTGATTGAATAAACATGTACTGACGTTTTCTTTTATAAATTTCTTATTAAATACGAAAATGTTATGGCCAATACAGCGCAAAAATCCGGGGGGAAAGGGGGAGGAAAGGAGATGGGGGGTATGGTATGAAATTGCTTCCCAGTCCAACCCTGCCCGTATTTATGTGTTGTTTTTTTGTTGATTGCGTGTTTATTTTCTCCTTTGTCTTTGTTCTATTCTTAACTGTTTCCATCCGTATTTGGATGGATAGTTGCAAATTTAGGTATTTTATTATTTCATACATAGCCATAAGAAGTAGCGCAAATATATTGTCTTAAAAATTCATCAATATTTGTTTTCAGTACAATACCTAGAAGATATATAATGCAGTCATATTTACATAAGAGTAATGAAAGTATGGAGAAAGTCATGTGCTGGCCTCATCAGGTTATCATGATGTAAAAGTCTGAGCGAAGAGATGAATTATATTAGGCACAAGGGGCTCCGCCCCTGACGCCTTCGGCGCCCAACCCCGTGCTGCGCTTCGAGCGGCGAATTCACCGCTGAGTTCAGCTGATCGCTTCCGTCACAGACACTTTTCCCAAAATTTATTTAGTGGAATCAATTATAACAACTAACACTACATAGTAGCCGATATGCGCAGCCAATCACCACCCCTCCTAACCAACCAAGTTCTCGCCCCTCCACTCTATTTCTACCAGGACGCAAACACATTTACTTCCCCTCCATCCTCGAGCTTTAGTGAGGGAAGAATCTTCTTTTGTAGATGCTTAGATAACAATTTTAAGCGGAAATGTTTGCGCTTGTAGCGGAAAAGGTTTCGCAGAGTTGGTATTAGAGAGTTATAGTAAAATTTGTCGACCGATTCCAATTTTGGTTAAAATCGGACAACAATTACGACCATTTTACATGAAGTCCTACATGTAGTTTAGAACGTTCCTTTGTTTCAACTCGGGAACCGCCAGACGTATTTGGATGAAATTCGGCATTGGGAAGTTTTGCTAAAATTGGTTGACCGATTCCAATTTTGGTTAAAATTGGACAATAATTACGGCTACTTTACATAAAGACCTACATGTATTTTACAACGTACCTCGCTGAATTCTCGTTAAATACTCATCTGAGCGAAAAATATTGAGAACATTGTGAAATCTCAAAGAACGCATTTGGAAACTCTGTGTACTCCGACATTGAGTACACCTTTCCAATCTTGTTCGTATAGAAAAAGGATAGGATAGAGGAAGATTGGGAGAGTGAGGATTACACAGAGAAGAGGGAAGACAGAAGTAGTCTTAGATTATGGCTGAAATAAAATCAAAAGATTGCGTCTCTCTCCGACAACCATCAAAAGAGATTTGTGCTTCGGATGCAAAGTAATCACTGGCGATACATCGAAAAATGGTTCTAAAGAATAACCAGCGGTGAAAGCTGATTTGTAGCCGAAATACTTATCTGGTTTTCTCAACCTTAAGAGGTGGTAATTACGGGCAAGGCGAATAAGATTCGAAGGCTAGTCAATAGGGATTTTAAAAGATGTCCCCGTCCTGTAGAGTAAACAGCGTGCTTCTAACTCTTTTGCCCAATCTTAGAATACTGCCGTGCAGTGTGGCACTCTTGTAAGGAAGGTATTTCAAAAGAATTAGAAATGGTGCAGCGACGAGCAGCGCATGTTGCTATGGCAAAGTACCTTTATGATCTTGGTGGGAAACTTTAAAAGACAGGCGATAACGCTTTAAAGCGAACCTCTTCGGAAAGTTTACAAATGAGGAGTGTCCTAGCTAGTGTGGTGGAACCGATTTAAGATTCTTATAGATCAATACGGCCCCAGCATGGAATAAAGTTCATGGCCAAGACCGAGAGTATGGCTTAAAATTATCCGGAATTATGCTAACAGGTTTTTCAGTTAAAGATCATCAACTAACCGGCTAACCGGTAATTTACCGGCAAAAAATAAAAACCCTCCATTAATTTTTTGGACATGTTTATTTAAATAAACTTCAAAGGAATATAAGACAAAACTGCTTAAATTTTTGCTGCAAAACAAATTTAAAAAATTGAAGCTCATTCAATGTTTGGTAAAACAAAATTTTGAACGGAATACTTACAAGAAAAACAAGTTATTTTATATGATTTAAAAATAAAGCTTTATAAATGAACGACATTCAATGTTTCGTATGTACAAAAAATTATTGTTCGTACATAAGCACAAAAAATACAAGAAAAAGTATTTATTAAGGTTTTAAAAAATAATGTTTCAGGAATATGAGAGCATAAAGTGTTTCGTATTTAATAGAACTATGAATTTTGGTCGAAAAGCTATTGGCCACAGGAAAAAACTCGTTCATTGGCTGTAGAAATAGGCTGAGTACTGAATACTCCACTATTAACTCACTAGTCCTGTGATGTACCAAAAACAAATAAACGACTTTAAAAATAGTTTTTCGTCGCTTCCCTAAAAATCCATTCCAACAGTTCACAAACCCTGGAGTTTTTTATTATTTTTTTGTGAAATAACATAGGCCTGGAGGGATCCTTTAATAATACCTATTTATTCCAACGAATTCTTTTCACTCGGATTTTTGAAAACTGATTATGGCAAGCCCTTTTCTCCCTTCAAAAAATTCGGTTAATCGGACACAATTAAACGGTTAACGAATAGTAAGAAAATTCAAAAACTAATCGGTTAACTGGATTCGGTAAGAGCCGGTTTGGAAGCACTAACCGAGAGGTACTTTTAGTCCTCCTTCGTCGACCTAAACAGACGAACAGACAGGAATAATGTAACACCATATTGAAGTAGGTCGGTGCTTTGGACTTCCTGCCACACGCCTAGGCGGACTGTAGGGTGTACATTGCAAAAAAAAAAAACATTTTCACGGGTATTTGATAGGCATAGCTAGTCAACGGAAATGGAGGAGTTTTGGGAATGGAAGCGAGAATGGCTGGAGAAGAAAACTGAAAAATGGAGTTTTGGAGAACATTTGCGTGATTATTCTGGAAATCGAGTCGTTGACGCGGTCCGTTATTCGTCTGCCTTTATTTTTTCCGTTTTATTATAACGACTCCTTTCTCCGGAGTGACTGCTAAATCTCCAAGGTGCGTCATCACCCGCCGATGCTTTCTCTTCCTCCCTCTATCTACCAATACTCGTTTCGTTTTGGCTGCCGAAAAATTTCCGTCACGCATCGCGCTGATGTTGGAGCATCATGCTTCAATTTCGCGAACTGTCTCTGCAATAGTTGAAAAACTCAAGGTATGCATTTCTGATGCAAGGCAACTGTCTTCATTGCCGGTTAATCGATATTTCCGAATGCGATAAGACAAGCAAATAGAGGAATGTTTGGTGGTCTGAGTCTGAATAAATGCTCTGCAAGTCAACGCGCTTGGTGTGTGGCAGGTGGAGAATATCACCGACGTATCGTGTTATTTTTCTGTTATGCTCCCTTATTGTGTTGCATCTGCCCGTCCAAAAATCAATTTCTCATACTTTGTCAGTATGGTCTTCGCATCCTATGCATTAAGGGCTCTTAATTATGTCTGATAATCCTTATTTAATAATTCTCAAGTGTCCGTCTGTCTGTCCCGGTATATTTGGACATTTCCCAATAGAATTAAGAGCTGAAACTTTCACAATAGTTAAACCCCCATGAGGAGGTCTCTAGGAAAATCAAACATCCGAGAAAAAGTCCCGGATTTGACTCCGGGAGACAAATATATTTTCCCATAAGTTTACACGGGATTTGCGATTTCCCAAGGTGCAAGGTTTATTTCCTTCATTCATTAAAATATGGACCGAATTTCTCCATTTTTATTTTATTCGACGGCTAAAACTATAAAATATCTTATTCTTGCAATTTTTAGATGTTACACGAAAGAATTTGTCAGAAACACGCATTTCTTCTTGAAATTTTATTACTTTTTCGTACTTTTTCCGGGTGTTGCCAAGGCGAACCTCATTGTTACCTCCGATAAATTAGCGTCTATTAAGCCTTCAAATAGACGAAAGAATTGTGTTATTCGCTTCGCGCAATGTCCACCTTAATAGATTGCAACGTTGATAATTGAAGAATATTATTATTCAGTAAACATACGAAGAGGAAGAATAACGGAGCCAAAGAGTGGCAAATCAAGTCGTATATTGATGCCAGAATGTATTAAATTTCAAGCGCTTCATTTTCTGGGAGAATTCAAATGATTGTCAGAAATTTATTAATTAATCAAACAATTACATTTGCTATATATATACACAAACATATATATATATATATATATATATATATATATATATATATATATATATATATATACATACATACATACATATATATATATATAAGTTTTTACACACACACCTCAGAAGTTATATTATAATCACACTACAAAGTCCCGTTGATGTTCAACGGGTAATTCCGCTAGTTTATCTTTAAATTCTTCTGATCTAAAACTCTTCAATAGCCGATGCCTGGAATATTCACGCAGTTTCTCCAGATACTCCGATCCAAGCTCATGTATTAGACTCGTGACTCTTACTTGCCTATCACATCGACGTTACATGAAACGCGCTCCCCTTTCGTTGTATTTTCTCTAACTCTTGAATAAGATCTACCTCATACGGGTCCCAAACGCTAAACGCGTACTCAATTAGTGATCTAACCGGAAAAAAATAACAAACCTCACTTGTCTCTTCATCGCATACTCTTAATATTCTACGGACATATCCTAGCTATTTATGAGCTGCGCCTGCTACCCATCAAATATGATCCTTCCAAGATAATCCGTCCATCAATAGGATACCAAGATAATTCTGAGTTTTCACCGTTTATCTCTAGCGACCACTTCCTACACCATTCCGAAACGGAATGTAAATCACGTTGGAAGATCTGAACATCTCCTTCGTTAGGAATTATTCTATAAACCGCCCTGTTGTGTGCTAATATTCTAAAACTATTCTTTACAAATATGCTGAAATCGTTTACACACTATGTGTTATGACACTCCATGCCAATAGCTGTTGACGGTTTGCAGAATAATATTGCAAATGAAAAATATAAAATTAAAATGTTCAAAGCAGCTGTAATCAGTGGCAATTAAACGATTTAATTTTCTGTAATTCAGTATCTAACATACCTACAGTGAGCAACCGTTGATGACGGCTGCTTTTCAGCCGAAATGTGCGTTGGATTTCCCGACATCTTTTGTGGCTATTTGAGAAACAGAGGTATTCCGGTCGCGAGGTAGGCTCGATGTTTCTTTCTCAAGGGATAATTCTTGTTTCATATTTCCGAAATATTAACAGCCGAATTCCTTAAACTCAAGAAATCACGTGTGTTTGTGTATGCCAAGTCGTCTCAATAGAAACCTGAAAGAGAGAACTTTTTAGAGCGAATACCCGGTACAAAGAAAAAGAAATACGTTAGGTAATACATCTATATGCACATTATAACCTGCGAATCATCTTAATGGCGGATGGCAGGGGGTGCAATGCACCAAAGATGTCCTTATAAATTCCCATTCCTATTCGTTTTCCTATTTTAATCCATAATAGACCTGGGGAAGAGCTATCCTTTGTGTTTCTACGTTCAGCAATATTATGAATTTTATCGTCATTATCGTGCATTTCGAAATATTTTGGATTCCTGTTAAGGTCTGTTACCTCGCTCGCTAGCTTCCTCGACGTTTACTTTTCTATCCGCTTAAATATAGCTTGTAATATGTATTGTAACGATGCTTCTTTCAAATGTTCAATAAGCGATGTAACGCTCTGCTTTTTATCACAATGTCTTTTTATAATTCTTGCTATCCTGCGCTGCTTTTTTTCTACATCCTTTATTAGTCCTTCTCTTATGGATCCCATACAGTTGATGCATTTTCTACCTGTGATCTTGCCAAAGATAATAACATGATTCTATCATTTTTCGGTGCTATATCGGACTATCCTATCTATAAAGGCCAACTGTTTGGTATCAGCGCCTATCTCCCGACGAACGTTAGCACTTTTGACTGACTTTTCTTCATCGCCTTAACCTTAACATCACGATTAGTCCAAATTTACGCGTCTCTGAAAATGCGATGGAGATGGGATTAATATAAGCGAGACATTTATGATAAAATGGTCATACAGCAAAAGTAGCATTCGCGAGAATCGTTTTGCTAATATTTTGGAGCTGCGAGGAAGTCCTATGTTCAGTGACAATGGTGATATGAAGTTCTCTGAAGTAAGTTTATCTGTATATAAAAATACAACATTTTTAAACCGAAAAAAGAAAAACTTTTGCGGTTTCCACAATAGTTACAGTATATGTAGTTTTGGATATAAAAAGTTTGCATTTTTATACAAATAAATTTATAATGGATTTTCACGGAATATATCCTTCCAACATCGATTGCATTCTCAGATCCAACCACAACAGATTTCTCTTTATTGGGAGATGAATACAGCTGAGGCAGTAGAAGCGCATATATGTTGAATCGAAAAGTTGGTGAAGAGGATGTCGGAAATATTCTCCATGAGGAAAAATCAGGTCCAGATCGAAACCGCGTTATTAGAAAGCGCGTTAATCGGTGACCGTCGGTATGTTTTATTAAAGGCGATAATTTTTTAAATCCTTCCTCGAAATTCACGAAATATATCGCTCCGAAAGCAATAAAAATATTTTGGCAAACCATATGCACATTTAGGTCGCGCTAAGCAGCCGTCATCAGAAGTCATCAACCGTGGGCAGATCCTAAATAAGTGAGCGCTTGACGATGTTTCGCTTTTGTTTTTCTGCGCACGAAAATATAAACATTAAAAATAACAGCTCGGAGTGGGAAAGAGAGAGAGAGAGGAATGGAAAGACAGAAAGATCCGTCTCACGTCCTTCATTGGATCATATTGATCATTAAACGATAAGGATATACGTCAATAGCATCCCTATGCATCGAGCGTATGGCAAAAACGATCAATCAGTCCTCGCTCCGATTTCATCCAAGATGGATGATTACTATTTAGACCACTCTTGACGACCGCCGACGATTGGGGTTATTTAACGTGAGTGAGCTATAAGAGACTTGATCTCATCCGACGAATAAAAAAGACTTTCCTCCGGCGAAGCCACAACCCTCCAAACAAGGATTAGATGAATGACGATTTTTTTAAATTGTGTGCCGTCGCCATTCCGCGTACTATTCCAACAGTATTTATAAGTTTTCAAAATGGTTAAGATCCTCCGCATGATGTTATCGAAAGATTATTAATTTCCGAATATACGTTTACGCTTTAACTACCATCTTTTTCCCCATCGATTACGAATTTTTCCTTTAACTTTTCGCTTTCTCTCATTTCATCTTCCCTCCACCTCTTTTGCAACCTGCTTAATTATTTGGCCAGCTGGAACGCAGAAATAATACGAGAAGTGGTCATAGCAACGATAATTTTTCATTGTTTAAATTGTCGAAATAAACTTTTATGCTAATCCGGAAACTTTCCAAATTTTCTTGACTGTAAACATATATTCCTTTCTTTTTAACTACAACACATTCAAGTCCCGAACTCGTATCTTGATTCAAAATATTTTGAAAATGTAAACCGGGCACGTCAAACTGGCGGCTAGTGGGTCGCATGCGGCTCTTTATGTGCCTTAGTGCGACCCGAATGCGATTTCTGTCTTAACTAAAACTTTCGAAATTTGATACAAATATTTAATTTTTTTGAAAATGAGACAAGATTTATTTTCATAGTCAATGAGGTACAATTGAAGGCGTTTCCCGAAGTATTGTTTTTAATGGCAAAACATACGTCCAGCTTTCTAGATGAAGTCTACTATTCAAACTCTGGCCCTCGATAAACAACTATAATCCTTATGCGGCTCTTTTATGTCAGTCATCGCTTCAATGCGGCCCTGATATCTCTTCGAGTTAACATGCCTGGTGTAAACGGATAACATCTTACACTCATTCACATTCAAACAGAAAGTAAGCCCTTTTTGAGTTGAACCCATACCTTAATCATGAACGATGAATCGTCTGAACACGTAATGGGACGCGGCGAGTAAGTGGCGAAAGATTAATCGGATCCTTGATTTATTCGCTTTTATTCATAAAAATCACTCACTCGGAACGAGAGAGTGAAATTGATTGACTTTTATTATATGTAACGATAACAATGAAGTTTAGAAAATATATACGAAGCTTACCTTGTGGCGGGATTCCATATTATGATGTCGGAATTTACGATCACTGATGACGGCTGCCTCGTGGACCTTTTCATCAATTAAAATTTCTATCCGTCCATATCTCAAGTATTTATGCTTTGTCGATTTCCTATCGTCTACAGCTCCTAAACCACCCTTAATATCACCTCTAAGATTTTTTACTTTCTCCATATATGTAGTATAGGGGAAATATTGTATTCATGAAAAAAATCGACTTCGAGATTTCAACGGAAATACACGTTTTGAGGTGCCCTGAACACGTTTTGACCATTTTCTCGATGATATCTGTGTGTATGTATGTGATAACTTTTTATGGGTGCTCTAACTCAAAAACTATTATCAGGTCAACGCAAAATTTTATATTCAACATTTTTATAAAAGTCAGAAGAACTGATAAGTTTTTGGTAATAATCGGTCACTTATCCGTTATTTTGAAATATTTGCTTTAATATTTGATAAATGTAAAAATGTACTAGAATAAACGTTGTAGGAAAGTTAATTTTCTACAATCTTTGTTTGAAACATTTTTCCATAGAATGCATTGTTTAAGAGATATATTATATTCTTAGCTGCCACCACCACGCCACCTACCGACGAATATTGTTAACAATTGACGCTTAGTTACGTTTTAGTAACCGTCTTTTTTCTTTTCTTAATTGTTGGAGCTTTGTGGCTATATCCAATATCAGAAGGCTAGGGTTTAGGTTTCTGTTCTTTTTAAAGTCTAAAATTTTCTCACAGTTTCTTAAAATATTTATTATTATGTAACCTATTTGGAATTTTTAGAAATATTACAGATATGGAGAAAGTCATGTGGTGGCCATATCAGATTTTTTATTTAGTTTACATTGCGAGAAGATCTGACTTTTGTGGCAAGGAAATATTAGAAAATATATAAAACAATATCCCACATGCACACGTTGCATAAAATGTCAAAACATACGTGTACAATTAACACATCATGTAAATAAAATGATCCGTGTCTGATAAGAAAAATAACGCGTGACAATGATGAATCCGTGGCTTTAAGTTAAGGAGCACTTAATCAGTTTACCTATTTACCCTTTTGTAACCGTTTTCTCTTACAAGTCTACATTCTTTCTTTTTTTTCCTCTCTCGTGATATATCGTTGCCATTATCACGTTTTCATATGTATGATATCATTGCTATCGATATCTGTTGATATTTAATTCATTGTTTGGTGTCCATGGATGATTCATTAATAAATAAATGTCATGCGTCTTTTGACTTCACCAACAGTTTTGCGGCTTGATAAGCCGTCGTCGTTTCGTGCCAGCATAGTCAAGAGTCATTCTCACTCCACAATGTAACTTTTTTATTTTATACGTTTCCTTTATTTGTTTTTGGTGCCATCAGTTGTTAGGTCCGCGATTACGGGTAAAACAGGTTGGTAGGTTCGTGCGCTTCAAGAGTTGAATCAACGGTTGAGTTATTAGCGCGTATTTAAGAGGTACAATTAGCTACCTTATACGGTAGCTGGTCCGAGAGGTCTCATGTATCACTCGCTCGGGTTTAAACCGGGTCCTCCGAGTCCTCCACTCTTCCTTCGCTGCCTCCTGAATTTATCGACGATTCTCTTTTTTTTCCTTGCCCCTTCGAACCCTCTATAATACCCGAATGGCTTTTGTTGCTTTTTTCCTCTTCCTGCCTCGCAATTTTTATTCTGACGCGACTGTATAATCATGTGGTATCTTCTTCTTATCTATTTTGTCTTTTCTTTTTCGTATAATTTTCGTTATCATGTTGTTCTTTTCTGACATTTCTCATAATATTCTTCGTTTTTTTTTTCAATTTATTCTTCCGCTTTATAATGTTAGCCCATTCTTCTCCAAGTTTTGAAGCTTTCCAGGTACAGTTATACCACGATTATCTGCCATGATTATCGCTCGGGCAACAACGGATAATCCTAAAGATGAAAAAAAAAAACAAATGAATGTCAGTTAGATATCGCGAAATTTGCTTTTAGATAAAAACAATAGGCCAGAATGAAGATTATGCTTATGCGAAAGAAGTTATAACTTCATTGCATATTGAGAATCATATTAACATACAATAAGATCACAAACTTAAAATAATCGAGTTCGTCGAATTTGGCGTTAGAACGCTGTTCATGAGCTAAACATACATAAACGAATAAAATTATGACGTGCCCGAAAATTCCTAAATTACTTCTGAATGCCCAATCACCCGATTAACCCGCACACGAACAGTCGACTATTTTCTTTATTTTTAGCACGTTTTATTAAAAGGAGAACAAATGTGATCACTACGTCTCTCCGTTGACAATCAACTTGTATGTTTTAAGAGATATTTGCAAATTTCTTATTGGACTGGTTAGCTCTAATCAATCTATGAGTGAGCGTAAAGTTATAGCAGAGTATACCAGATAATAATATATGTCGAAATAGTCGCTATAAGACAAGATCGGCATGTAGAGGCTTTAGGAAAAGGTTATGTTTGGTGCAGGGACACCCCCTGCCAAACGCTTCTGCCGGCTTTTAAGATATCAATTTAAATAATTGTAAATAAAAAATTAATTTTTCGCCGATTGGCTTTTCCCTGTAGTTCATAGATTTTACGGTAGGTGGCTTAATAGTCGAAAAAATTAATATCTTTGAAATGGTTCAACAGTGCGGGTTTTGCCCTCACCAAATGGACAGTCAAACCACAATCCTGAATATTTTTAAGAAATGCTTTGGCCAGAGTATCTTACTTTGTTTGACACAACTTCTACTCTTTCACTTTTCCGACGCTTGCTAGGCCATACACCAGTCAAATCATTCCGTAAATCTTCATTTATTTTACTCGTGTACAACTCTATGAACCGTCAGGGGTGCCGGTGGTGTAGTGGTTAGGACGCTGGCTGCTACTCGCCCGATGCTTGAAAAAGTCATCGGGTACGAATCCTGCGCGAGTAGGATTTTTCTCAAGATCACCCGGCCCCCTGTTTGCGTAGTTTGAGGAGACCGCGCAAATTCAGCTGTTCCGTCCTTCGGAAGGGACGTTAAGCTGTTGCCCCCCCCTGGTGTTCTTCGTAAGAGCAGGCAAATGCCGGCACCGGGTTTCCCTCCTCTCTCCCCGGTTATTCATTGCACTACCTCTGAGATACCCATTTGTGCTGTAAGAGAGGCGAATTGACTGGGCATACATACATACATACATACATGAACCGTCTATATGTAATTATATACACTAGTGGTCCCCGCAAAAACGTTTACGAAGTCGGTCATAAATCTGCATGTTTAAAAGTAGTAATAGCCAATTTCTCCTTCTAAAATTAGGAAACTGATATTTTGAATGTCGTTTGATTTTATAATTTATATGTGCAATTTTAATTGTCTCTCCCATACGAAAAAGGTCACATTCCAGTATTGAAATAAAGAAAGAAGATTTTTTCTTTTGGTCAATCGTTAAAAATGCCCACAGTTTACTGAATAATAATAATCTTTAATTATTAACTTTGCAATCAAGTTTGACACTGCTACAACTATAATTTCGATGCTTCATAAACAGCGCGAAGTGAATAACGCAATTATTTTGTCTATTTGAAGGCTTAATAGACGCAAATTCAATCTGAGTGGGTCACCTTGGCAACACCCGTAAAGAGTACGAAAAAGCCATAAAATTTCGAAAATAAATGCGTATTTCTGAGAAATTATTCCGTGCAACATCAAAACATTGCAATATTAAGATATTTTATAGTTTTAACCCCCAATAAAGCAAAAACGGTAAAATTCGGTCCATATTTACGTTCTTAATGAATGAAAAAAATAAACCGTGCACCTTGAAAAATCCAAACTCCTATGTAAACATATGGAAAAATATAATCGTCTCCCGGAGTCAAATCCGGGACACTTCCATAAACGAAAATAGTTTTCTAAGAAAAGCATTTCTCTATGACAAACTCTTCAAGAAATAAAAGGGGGGACGGACAGACATTGAGTAAATATATATAAAGATAATATTCTTATTATGTCCGTCCGTCCGTTGGTCCGCCGAAACGCTGCTTTGGTTCGTATTGAGTGAAATCTGAAGCTCGATCGCGGTCTTGTGTTTTGACAAGTTTTCCGACTAGAATTCGACAGAAGCTTGAAATTTGGTAGGAATGTTTGATTCTTATAGGAATAGCCATTTACGAAAATAAATCCCCAAAAAAGACCCGGGTTCAACTCCAGGAGATAATTTCTGTTTCCCAGAAGATAACACGTAAAAATCGATTTTACGACTTAAATGCTTTTATTTTTTTTGCAAATTAAAATTAGAAAAAATTGACCTACGATCTTCGAACCTAGGCCGATTTAAAGAAAAATCAATAACATTTCTTATTCTTATCGTCAAATTTCGCCTACGAAGTCGCTCAGGTTACGTTTAAATCCTATTCATTAGAAAAGTTGAAGCTTTTTAACGATATGTTTCCTTGCCGACCGTGTCATTGTTAAACCTCGATAATGTATTGTAGTCTCATTGTCAGTCCTTATACTATATGCGTAAAGAAAGCGTGCTTTGAATGCTTTAGTACGAGAGAGAGAGAGAGAGAGAGAGAGAGAAGGCGCCAGAATATTTAATAATTAAAATCGTGTTTTCATTAATTTCTCTTCAGTTAACTTCACATTGAAATTTTTTTCAATTAACTATTTTTATAGTTTAATTTTGCAGTGTACCTAATAATTTACTGGAGTTATAAATTCGCATCGCATATAATATTATGAAACACGCAAAAAGCCATTTGTTGACATGCAGACATTTTTCGTTAACATTTTTAAATATCTCAAGGATGAGATTTTTAGCTTAGTAAAAATTTAAATCTAATTCGTAAATCTCCAAAAATTACGTTTTAATAAGATTTTTTTCACGTTTTCACACATTTTATTTATATTGGGACACTGTTATTCCAATTATTGAATTCTATTCTTGGCCTCATAATAAATGCCCCAATTTAGTGCTTTAACACGGATCAGACTTTTATACATGGGTATAACTTATTTACTGAATCTATTAAGTAATTAGAGAAAGGAAAAGAGAATGGGAAAGAGCAGAAATTGAGAAAGAGGACGTAGCATTTGTATAGGATTAAAGAGGAGGTGCAGTACAAAAATAAATTCATAAAAGTAATATAAAGTTATTTTCATTAGATTTCTTTAAATGATAATACTGCAAATATTTCGAACCGAATTTCTAATAAGTTTGAAAAATGACTTTTATTTAAATTTCTTTAAATTAAGCCAATTTTCTAGAAAATTTTCAAAACTGCTACAGTTAAAAGAAAAGTACAATCTTAAAATTTAGTTAAAACTCACTGCAGTTCATTTAAGTATTTATTTCATTGTAAGTTACTACACATTTTCCTTTAATGGTAAATTGACTGTTCATTCACGTTTTATCCTGTTTTTACGCGTTAAAATGAGTTAGTAAAATGATTCAATTATTAAGTTAGATTCTGCAAGTTTTAAATAACTTATAATTTGCTCAAATATTTCAAGTTAATTTCTGCTGATTCTTCATACATTATTATATTTTAGTAATTCGATTTTCCTCTTATTATCAAGAAATTTGGAACAATTTTTTAAACGAGAAAAAAGTCTGCTATGACCAGGAATTGAACCCGGGTCTTCCACTTGCCGGGCGGATATTCTACCTCTCGTTTCAAAAATTGTTCCAACTTTCACAGCTTATGCCTGTCTGCATAGGATCTTCGGATCATATCATTCCATCAATTTCATGTTTGGCAATCTCACCATTTGAGAGGTAGGAGTTTCTTTCGATGATTCTCTTCGAGGACATCTGTTGGGGCAGTTTGACACTAGCTTGGCTAGTTCCCGTCCCACCAAGGGAAACATCCGTGTTCAGAAACGAGAGAAAATGTTCTGCTACGATAGTTCAGAGGTAGAATATCCGCCCGGCAAGTGGAAGACCCGGGTTCAATTCCTGGTCATAGCAGACTTTTTTCTCGTTTCAAAAATTGTTCCAACTTTCACAGCTTATGCCTGTCTGCATAGGATCTTCGGATCATATCATTCCATCAATTTTATCAACAAATGCTTGAATAATCATCAAATTGGCCTCTCTGATAATAATTATTCAAGCATAATTATAACAAAGATAACGAAAAACTGATTTGATTGTGCATGAAAGCCAAATCAGATCATAGCAAATTTTACTGATTTTTCATATCAAAATAAAATATCTTTGGAATACTTTTATGATGCTTTAATAAGAGAGAGATAGAGAGAGAGAGAGGAGAGAGGAAGAAAGACAAGGAGAGAGACAGAGGGTGAGAGAGAGGGAATCAGAGACAAAATTAAATGTTCCATAAATTAAAAATAGTTTTGGGTGGATTAGAATTATATAGCGTAATGTGTTTCTATTCGCCCAAAACTATTTTTACTCTCTGAAACACTCAATTATGGGAATTTTATATCCATTGTTTACTTTTTAGTGCACATAATAGTTGGTTTCGTTAATTTTTTATTTCAATTTTATTTTAACGTATTCCCTAATTCACGCATACACGTCATATTTGAAGGGTAATTACGCTAGTAATAATATTAATTAACGGAACGCATAAAGACGAGTGGAAGTTAAAAAGAAGGAACTTTTAGTCTCGATTATTCTTAATAAATGAATCCATCCTTCAATTTGTCGCCCCATTTACCACCGCTTCCACAATTTTCTTTTTTCCCCATATTATCAAATTTCAGTTTTTCTCTTCCCCTGACACTTACTTTCTCGTGTGCGGAGTGTATACAGAGAATGTGTTGTGATCTCGAAAATAAAACGAATCCTATTCTTGAAAAAGAGGGACTCTTATTTTCCGTTCCTTTTCCCCAACATTACAATGTTACCGTAGAGTCCATCCCTTTTTTATGCGTTCTTTGCACGAAGTGAACACATATAGGAGAGGTCGTTTTCCGTCCGTCCGTCTGTCCGCATGTTAAAACTCGGGAACCGCTGGACGTATTTTGATTAAATTTGGTATTGGGGAGTTTCGCTAAACTTGGTCGATTGATTCCAATTTTGGTTAAAATTGGAAGACAATTACGACTACTTTACATGAGGACCTACATGTAGTTTACCAAGTACCTGTTTCAACTCGGGAACTGCAGGGCGTATTTTGACGAAATTTGGCATTGGAGATTTTTACTAAGGGTTGTCGATAAATTCCAATTTTGGTTAAAATCGGAAGACAATTAAGGCCACTTTACATGAAGACCTACGTGTAGTTTACAATGTTCTTCAGTTTCAACTCGGGAACCGCTAGACGTATTTTGGTGAAATTCGGTGTTGGGATGTTTTGCTAAAATTGGTCGACATATTCCAAATTTTATTAAAGTCGGATAATAATAACGACAACTTTACATAAGGGCTTACATGTATTTTACGACGTACCTCACTAGCTTCTCGTTAAATACTCATCTGAGCGAAAAATATTAGGAACATTGTGAAATCCCAAAGAACGCATCTGGAAACTGTGTACTCCGACATGGAGTACACCTTTCCAATCTTGTTGTTTGTGGATTAGATGGTTACAGACATTATAAAGTTTGCGCAACGTATGTTGTACCGATTTTTGTCCTTTAATATCCTGTCGTATCATTTCCCCCATATCGCCTCTTTACTTTTGCACTTCCTTCCGTATCGACGCCCTCTACGAATGCGCCAATTCTTCCTCGTGTTCCGCCCTCTTGTCTCAGAAGTCCCTCTCCTGCCATTTCGCTCCTTTCACTTCCTCCTTTATTTAACGCGGTCCTTTCACCCCTTCTCTTGAGCGACCTTCACCTCTTCTCTCTCTCTCTCATTTTCATCACATATTCTATTCCATCATTAACCGCCTCCTCTTCCTCGTTAGCTTGGTGTCTACGTTGCAGAAGCCGTTGAAATGTCTAGGCGCCGACCATTATGCGGCCATCTCTCGTGGTACGCGGACTTTCGTCGGCGTTATAATATGGTAGGTCGAAGGGCAAAGTGACCTTCGTAGAAGAGTTGTGAGGGATGTTAACGAATAAGACAGGCTAGGGAAGAATTTCAGAGCTAATTAATCAGGGCGTTTTTTTGTTGTTGTATTAGGATTATGACGTTATCGTGACATTACATCTTTGATTAAGATCGATGACCTCATTATGCCCTACGAATTCCCTTTTAAAGCAATTATTCAATGTTATGTAATAATATCTTTTCCATTTAAATTCAGCGGACTGGTTGCCATGGCAGTTGATTGTTGAAAAACGTAAAATTTCCTCTCTGTTTGAATTATAAACAATTGTTTGCACTCATTCGATACATATTTGAATTCTGTTTTAAAAACTATAAACCTTAGTCTTTCAACTATAGAACTATCCATGTCCCAATCTCATGCCTTAATTTTTAGCCTACTTTTCAGAATGGAAGTGGGTTGTAGTTTCGCCGTTGTGTCTGTCTGTCTGTCCGCCCCCCCCTTTTAACTTTTTATCTAATTAACCGAATTTCATGGCACTTGGAAGAAATCTCTTGCTACATGGACCGAGCTTTCGAGGGCAGTTTTTAATCACGGGTAATTCCGCTAGAAAATGATAAAATGAAATGTAGGCATCATATGTTCCATTTGGATCATCTTGTTACTAATTTAAAAATGCATATCCATATTGCCCTGCACCTATATAATGCTTTTCGTACGTGGGCAGCAGTCGCAATTTAAAAATCAGTGGAACCTCTCTATGATTCAATAGAAAAACGATCGTTAAGAGGAATCACCAAGGAGGGTAGCCGTTAGGAGCGGTTTCACTACAGTTTATTTAGATTGCAGGCCCCCCTACTGCTTAGCGCCAGGGGCCTCCAAGTGTTTAGCTACGGGGACCCCAAGATGTTTAGCGCAAGGAGCCCCATCAGGCGTAAATCCGCCACTGGGGGATATAAATGAAACAAGCGTGTCGAAAAAAACAGGATTACCCTTCACCAGCTCATCTTAGATCCACCAAAGTTTTACCATGTCTAGACCTCATACAAACCGTCTTATCCTAAAAGATTTGGCAGGATTCCAGAGATATAGCCCGAACAGTCGGTCGGACGGAAGGAAGTAGCGAAAAATAATCCTAAAGTAGCCAAATATATATATTTTCACAATAAATACGAAGTTGTATACGTGAATACTTTGATATTACCGATGTTATATTACGTAAAATATCTACATTTTTGAGACCCAAGTGACAAAAAGTGCCTATCAATTCTATACATGGAACTCCTACATGATGCATGATACCCTGCAAGTCACTTTTTTGGTGGATGGCAGGGGATGCAGTGCATCAAAGATCCATAGTTTTCCTACATTATTTCTTCTTATTATGTTCTCTTATCGTCCTAGAGAAAAACATTCCTCTATATCGCTCCGTCCTAAAAGCGATCTCGCGAATATTATAATACTCGCTGTACTGCCTTCCGAGACACGTCGGGCTTCTGATAAGATATACCACCATCTCATTTCGCTAGTCCCTCCGACGATTGCGCTTAGACTGCTAGACAATAGTGAAGCAGAATATTGGGGGGATGATACTGAGTTTGGTAGCGTTGCAAATGTTAGCATCTAGTTTTCATCAAAGACACAAAAATGAATTGGGTCTCACAGACCCGCGCCACCTCCGCCGGGTTAAATTTCTTCCTCGTATTTAAAAAAAATGCTCTCTGACAAATCTTTCCCATCCATAGATGGTTATCGGAAAAAACTTTTGTTTATAAAAAAGGCGTTAAAAATTTTCGATATCGTCCAACATTTTTCTTCTCTTGGACCTTCGAGATTTTTTTATGTCCGTGAGAAGTTTCGTAATTATGTACATATATCTCTAGTTTTCAAAGGTTGTGAATACCTTACGGGCTTTCGGAGTTTGACGGACGGCTTTGACCCACTAACCTGCCTAAGGCTGAGAAATAAAAAAGCAACTTTTTTTGATTCTGGATACTTCGTTGAATATACTTTTCGTGGTATTTAAATTAACGTTAGAAAAATTCTTGCTGAAATATTACCCGAGTATTGACGCTAAAAATTTCCGTGCTTACTACAAATTAATACTCTTTGTTTGTAATTAGATATCTATATGGTAAAAGTAAAAATTGACGACTTCAGCATTTCGCATCATTTCAGCACGCAGAAACTCCATAAATTATGGCCTGGAAATATTAAAACGCTTGTTACCACGCAATTTTTTGCGTTGTTGCTTTTCTTTCTTCAGCGAAGGTCATTCTTCCACCTTTATCCCACCAGTTCCTCCCTTTTCGCTACCTCTTTGTCCGGCCCTCCTATATCACGGCGTATGGTTTCTGAAAAAGCTCCGTGTAACGTGAATCTGTTCTATGTGAAACTACCTTTGCACAGTGAAAGTAGGGTTGCGTTCCTATTCAGGCAACCTCCTCCAGAACCAAAATTTCCATAACTCTCTCTGATGCTCATATGTCTACAAATAGAGGGTGGTTGTCGGTTATCTAAGCTTATAAACAAAGCACTCGAACCTTCCAAAATGTCTCTTCTTCTCTCGGCAATCTGAAATTCTGCATGCCTTGTCCGACCAAACCGCGTTAATCCGAAGCAAACCCGCGTTAATTGAATCTTTTGGTATTAAAATAAACAAACCGTGTTATAGGGACCTGTGTTATAGCGATCCGGGTTATAAGGACCCGCGTTATTACGACCCGTGTTATAGGAATCCGTATTATGGGAACTGTTATAGTGTGGTTATGGTGTTATAGTGACCCGTGTTATAAGAATCCGTGTTATAAGAGCCCGTGTTATAGGAGAGACAGGTGTATCTCCGCCTTTTTCCTTCAATTTCTTTCTCTCTCCCTCTTCTTTCTCTCTCTCAGTTCCTTTCTTTTCCTCTCCCATCCATTCTTTCTCTTCTCTACCGCTCTCCCTCAACCCTCCCTCTCTCTTCCCCTCTCTCCCTCTTTCTCTCCTCCATCTCGTCCCTCCCTCTCCTCCCTCCCCCCCTTCCTCTCTCATCTCCCTCTTCTCCCTCCCACCAATTTCCCCTCCTTGGCCCCGATCACCTCCGCCCCCTCTCCCTCCCTCCCTCCATCTTTCTCTCAGCTGGTTGCTACGGACGACGGACTTTCGTGCGATTACGTCAACGCCAGCCCTCCGAGCTTCCTTCTTCTCCTCTCTCCCTCTCTCTCTCTCCTTCCCCGCTTCTCAGCTGACCGGATAAGAAAGCTCGCCGTTTTTAACCCCTAGCCTTCTGCGTCGCCATACCCGGGTTCGATACCGGACCGGAGATACCGTTTCGGTTGCCTGGATGCGAACTCCTCGTTACGGTGAGTCTCGCGGCGATGAGATGACGCATGATTTTTACCCGTCCGCTTCTTTTCCGTCTCCGTTCGTATATAATCTCATACGATGGTTCCTCTCTCCGACCGAACAGACATTGAGAATTTAGAATCGGATTATTTTTGCTGAACGCATTCGATTTATGGCAAGTTTGGGCTATAAATGTGCGCTAAAACCATTACGTCGGAATTTTAAAAATGTTTTTCGGGCCTTAATTCTTCGTACGTCAGTTACGTAATTCCTCGCGCATTGTTGCTGCATTCGTGGCCAGCGAATATTTTGCCACAGTATCGCAAGGGTTCTTCGGATTCGAGCGTCTAATTTGAAAAGGCGAACGAACTTTTTACTGCCAAACACCACCGGAAATATTTGAAATGATTACTCTTGGCAATGTTTTATCATCTTCACTTTACGTTTTAGGCAAGTGGTTTATTCCAGTATCCATTGGGCACTGATAAGTATAGTGAATTTTGATGTCAACGTGGTACCGCCACTTCAGATGATAAACAATGTTTTATTTTTTATTTAATTTTGTTGCATCTACATTTACGTTATCAGCCTAGAATTCACCAATGGCGTATGGGAGGGGAGGGGTGGTTGTATGGTTTGAGGTCGGACTGTGATAAAATCAGATCAACGCAAAGATACATACGTACTGCGATGAAGAGATAAGGATAAGAATAGTCCATTTTCGGGATTTATTCCCGGCTTAAGGGTAGTGAACAGTCACTTAAATAGATGGTACGCGTTCTATACTTGGCACATTGCGAATACTTTGCGAAAAATAAGTATAATGTTTTATAATACGCAAAAGTCGATATAAAAATCCATGGATGGATTGCAGAAGCGGAGTTCCACAATAATTTTAGTGCAGAACAAAACTTTTTAAATGAACGAACATGTGTTATGCCCTGAAGTAGTTCTCTTAAAAACAATTTTTGACACGCGAATTAAAACCTTTTTGCCACTCCTAGGGGCTGAAAGGTCGCCTCGTGTTCATTTCTTCCCATCTCTCTCTCTCTCTCAAAAAATTCCGACCTTCCGAAACACGTAGCAGATGGCAGGCATGTCCTATGCTGGCGAAAAAGAAGTGAAAAAATGAAGGAATTCATGGCACGCATCGAACTTGGTTTCGTCCTCGGTTAAGCGAGAAAAAACTCAGTGAGAGGGAGAGAGAGAGGTTTAGGGGGGAGAGAGAGAGAGAGGTTTAGGGGAGAGAATAGGAAAAGAGGGAGTGAGAGAATGGAGGGACGGAACGAGGTTTATGGGAGAGAGGAAGATAATAGAAAAAGAGGAAGGGAGAGAGAGAATGGAGGGAGGAAGAGAGGAGAAAAAGAAGGTAGAGAGGAGGGACTGGCGATATGAGGAGAAGGGAGAGAGGGTTATGGGCGGGAGAGAGGTAGGTGGAGGAATTGGAGGGAGGAAGAGAAGGGGGAAAGAATGGAGAGAGGGAGGGACAGATGGAATGTAGAGGGGTTAGGGGTGGGAGGGATGGCAGGGTCGTGCATAGCTTAGGGATGGGTAATTATATAAAAGTATACTTACTGACACCTAGGTATTTATATAAAATAATACCGTCTCATTATAATAAATACATAGGGTATATTATATTCTGCTTAGACATTTCCAAATATTTCTAGAATGTTTATTATATAAAATAAATGAATTGAGATAATATTTTAATGACGATTGATCACCATCTTCATTAAGGGTTCTACGTCAATTCGTCGCGCGTCAAATTCGTCGCGATACAAAATTGTCGCGTGGTAAATTCGTCACAAGACAAATTCGTCGCTTGGCAAATTCGTCGCGTGGCAAATTCGTCGCAAATTCAGGAACCGTTGAGGAAATAGGAAATATTTTCTGTTGTTTTCAATGTCACAATTTGCATAGTGAAATCTCGAGTCGCGCATTGGCAGTGAAATGCCCCGCCGTCAAGATGCAGATAAATTTTCGTCCGATTTTGTTTTTCATATGCAATGAAAATATCTGGGAATACTTTCTTGGTAAATACTCTTTTCACTCAAACATATGTTTTTTCCTTTTCCATTCTTTCCCCTATAACAGCTTTCTATGACTACTCTTCCAGTATTGCAGCAGGGATAGCGACGTATACACACGGAATAAAATACAAATGAAAGTGTTGCGCGGGACCCTCTGTCAGTTTGGAATCCATGAAAAAGAAAAAGGATCTCGTAACTTTAACTCTCCGTCGGTCATTTAGGATGAAACAAAATAAGGTAACATATATTAATAAGATATTTTGGAAAAATTTGAAATCTTACACCAAAACCAAAATCCGACTTTCTTTTAGTTAACGGATACCTGTTCCCTTCTTATTCCCCTATATTCATGTCCATTATCGTCTCAAACAAGGCCTCTGATTGGGTAGCGTCAGTTCTCAACGTCCGTAATGCGTGCATGGAAACGCACGTTAAGACTGTTTTCCGCATTTTGCTTAGAATTCACTTTCCGCCATCTCCTCCTCCACAGTGTCATTCTTTACCTTATCTTCCCCTGGTTTTCCACTTTCCCTTCCAACTTCACTCCTAATCACCTAGGACTCCCAGTGTTATCCACTCTCTCTCACACTCCCTCCCCACCAAACCATAACCCCACCTCCCATCTTCCCCCACTTCCCCCTCTCTTATCCCCTCCTTTCTCCACCTTTTTGTTTCCTTCCCAACCTCCATCTGTTTCTGGCCATATATTTTTTATTCTTGTTGCCTGATGATGATGGTGATGCATCGAAACTGATCATACGTGTATATTTTTATGCGGATTTAACACAAAGTTATTTTAAACTGTCGTATTGTTCAATTTAACCACGCCTATCCTAATCTAACAAACAAACAAATAAACAAACATATAAAATCGATGTTATTAGAAATGGTGAATAATTTAAGATAAAATTATTTCGGGGTTATTGCTAACAGTTATCTCAATATACGATATATAATGAGCAGATCGTAACCCTGCTGCGCTCGCAGCTAACGAATAATTCTTGAATAGCCTATTCCATTGCGGCCATTCTTTCAGTGAACAGTCGGCCTAACGCCTAAAGAAGATTTGGATGATCGATTAGAAGTATTGTAATGTTTTTCGATAAACTAGCCATTAAACTTTTTCCCTAATTGGTTTAGAGGGGTAGTTGCAGCGGGCAGTCATCTACATTGAAGGGAAGTTTGTTAAAACACGTATAAAAGATAAATACGAATATATTCCCATACACTAAATATCGTGTATCGCAGGATTAATGAAGAAAAGGATTTCCTATTTCTCAACGATTCCTGAATTTGCGACGAATTTGCCAATCGACGAATTTGTCTTGCGATGAATTTGCCATGAGAGGACGACGAATTGGCAGGACACCTCCTTTAAACGGGTAATTACCCAATTACCTCCTTTTGCATCCGCCATTGAGGGAGGGAGAAGGGAGGGGATGAAGGGGGAAGAGAGGTGGGGAAGAAAGAGAGAGAGGAAGGGAAGGAGAGAGTGTTAGGGGAAAGAGGAAAGGAGAGAGGGTTAGGGGAGGGAGGGAGAGAGGAGGTGATGGAGAGAGGGAGGAAGGGAAGAAGGAGAGATGTTTAGGGGAGACAGGAGCTCAGAGGGTAGAGAGATACAGTGATAAGAATGGGCGGGTGAAGGAGGTAGAGTTGTTGAGGGGTGGGCAATGGAGAGAATGGGAGAAAGAGGAAAGGGTGGCGGAAAGCATACTGAGGAGGAAAGGATGAGATTGAGTTGGCAGGAATGAAGCGGTTGATACAAATTTTGAAAATATAAAAGAATGGCTCTGCCTGGGTAAATTTGGTGTTCGTATTTATACGTTTGTCTAAATCATGTGATGTTTATTTTTAAACTAGGACTCCCATAGCGACTGTAGCATGCATCCATCATCCGCAAACGTTTGGTATGAATGATAATTTTCCTTTTATTTAGTTATAGCGAAAATTAAATTCGAAAAACTTATAAGATATCAAAGCCACCACGTCAGATGATGAGTGAGACGAATTCCATCAGAGTGTTAAAGCAATCTACGGCCTTGACTATTCTCCGAGTCTGGAGACCACAATCACATAATTCTATCGCCAGGAAAACTTCGCTCTCAACCATTGGGCAACATATCGAGCGTCACAATTCTTTTATTCAATGTCTCGAACTCTTGGCTAATCAAAGTATTCATGTTGTTTCTGGTCTATATCTTATTTATTTTACCCCGGCATTCTTTATTAGTTTGCCACCACTTTCTGTGAAGGAAAACGCATCGTTGGATTTCCATCATGTGACGAAATAAAAAGCACAAAACAAAGGGTTAGCGCGTCAGAGAATGAAATTCCGGCTAAACCTCAAGTTACCCAAATCACCACTGCATCCAGAGTATGGAAATCAGCGTTGCCAAATCAGTGCAGCCAAAAATAAAAACAATTATTCTCGGTAAAGCGACTTACTTCGCACCCTTTGTGTATATAAACTCGATGTGGAATCAAAGACAAATGCATTTACAACGGTTCACCGGCAGCGATTCCGCTTTTTACTACATTCGCAGGAAAGTGATTGTTTTCCTTGATTTTTTAAACCTCTCCTCCTTTGCTGCCCTCTTACGGATTGAATTTTAAACTGAAACGCAGTCCAAGTGTCTCTCTCTCGCCCTCTCTTTCCCTCTCTCTTTCACGAATTACATCAGAGCAACGGGAAAAGCGCTAAAAAAGGTTTTATCGCGATCTCGATGCTCATCTGTCCGCCAGTACTCCGCGAATTAGAAAGTCGGCGCGGAGATAACAATGGCGGGCGTTGCCTAAGCAAGTATCCTTCCGCCCGTCGTCGCTCATATCTTTTTTTCTTACCTCTACCCGGCTTATAAAAATCAGGGTAAACACCACAGAACCTCTGTAACGCGAAATTCTATACAATTGGAATTTTCCTGTGCTCCCGTTAGTACTTTCATGCGTTGACTTGTATTGATAAACAAGACGAATTTTCCATCACACGAACTATTTTGCCCTTTTTTGTGTGGTTATAGCTTAACATAATGGATCGACTTCGTGTTATTAATATTCTCTGCGTTCGCATTCGCATAAAGCGCCGGGTCGTTGATTGATAAGAAATTCGATTTTTCCTTTGGCAAACAAATTACGCTTGCAATGCCAATGCTGCCAACCTTTTAGTAGTTCAGAATGATTCACAAAAGTTCTTTCTTACATTATTTACAGTTGTGTCACCATCTAAGTGAAATTTTCGGCTGCTATTTCATCACCGTTGGTGGTATCTTTTTGGTTTTATTTTGTGTACCATTCCCGTAAATAAATATATATATAAATTCCGGTAAATAAATAAATAAATATATATATATATATATATATATATATATATATATATATATATATATATATATCATACACGCAAATCATCATCATCATAGGTAGTCTGTCCGTAGACAGGTCTGTAGTTATTTTTCGCTAAACCTGGTTCTCCACATATTTCTATTTTCCAGTCTTCATCATGTCTTGATAGTTCTCTTTCCCTTTCAAGTCGTCTATCAGCTGAAGCCTTTTCCTCTTCAATAGAGATAATAATTGTAATTTCCACTAAAACTGATTTACTCGGCCGGTTTCGCCTATTAAAGCATCACCTGATGCCAAGTAAGTCTTTTTTAGTAGTTTGTGGTTGCTTAGTAGGTCCCTGTCGCAGTCGTACAGACTCGCAAACCTGGCAACGGTGTGATTTTCGGGTTCCTGGCGCAGATTAAACTCTCGCAAACCCGCCTCCTTTTTTATCCTTTTTCCATCTTTAGGATTAGTGCTTTTGCGATTGAGTGAGTGAATGTGTGAGTGACTTCAGGTCCCTGGCGTGGAGTAACACCCCCTAAACCTGTAAGGTTTTATTTTTCATCGACTTTTCACCTCCTTTCTTCTTTTTTCCCCATTTTTCCTGTGTGTCTCTAATTTTTGAACTTTACGGTTAAGGAGTCAGATTTCTCATTTATCAACTTCTTTAGTAGATATTACAATGTGTTTTACTTCTATTGTGGAATCTTTCCGCAAAGTTGATTATTTCCAGGTGGTTTTATTTTCCTTCTTCTATCTCTTTTTTCCTTCCAGTTTTCCTCCCAACACTGCTTTAACCGTGTTTTATCTACTCGGGTAATGCCCTATCAAGTTCGTCTTCCTCTTTCTTATATACTGCATAATCATTCGCATTTCTCCTATTCTACATTGTATATTCTCTGTTTTCATTCTGTATGTTCATTTTTATCTTCAGCGTTTTTCTCAATGACCACATTTTGAAGCTTTTTTTATATCATTCTCCCTGAGTGCCCATGTTTCTGCTCCATACAAAGCGATACTCCATACGTAGCATCTTCATACATTTCTTACGTATCTCTTCCTTTATTGCTTGTTTGTTTGAGTGCCCAGCCAATTCGCCTCTCTTACTGCACAAATGGGTATCTCAAAGGTAGTGCAATGAATAACCGGGGAAGGGAGGAAGCAAACCCGGTGCCGGCATTTGCCTGCTTGGATATATAATCCCTCTAGATTAAATCAGAATGCAATTAATTTTCAATTGCATTCATTTCGAATGATACCTGTTGGAATAAAACCGCTGAGTATAGCACCTATGGATTATTGTACTCTTAACTGTCATTTACCTTATACTATACGTGCTCGTGAGCCCGAATAGCTCAGTCGGTAGAGCATTAGGCTTTTAACCTAAGGGTCCAGGGTTCGAGTCCCTGTCCGGGCGAAGATTTTTTATACTTTCTATAGGAGAACAAATTATGATTCAATTACTGTCGAAGAAGGAAAAAGATGTGTAATTTAATTTATATCGTACAAAATTGAAACGCAACAACGATTCATTCTTAAAGTAGTACAGGTGCCTTAGGAGCAGTGGCGGCCTTAGGGATGGGCAAATTTTTATTTTCGAGTTCAGTCGATTTGCCTCTTGCCTACGCGCGCAATGGGTATCTAAGAGATAGTGCAATGAATAGCCAGAAAGGGAGGAGAGAAACCTGGAGCCGGATTTTTTGCCTGTTCTTAAAGAAGCACACCACGGGGGCCAACGGCTTAACGCCCCTTTCGAAGGACGGAGTGTTGATTTGAGCGCACTCCTCACTTTCTCGTTTTCTCTTTTCTCATTGGCTCGTCCTCGTCTCCTTAGTTCCAACACGCACAAATAGGGGGCCGGGCGTCCTCAGAAAAAATCCTCATAAGGATTCGATCCGGGTGTCACTTCAGCAGATCATGATGAAGCCAACACTAACCTCTACACACCGGAGCTACTGTATATTCCCAGCTGATTCGCCTCTTGCCTGCGCGCAGTGGGTATGTAAGAGGTAATGCAATAAATAGCTGGATAGCAAGGGAGAAGAGAAACCCGGTGCCGGCATTAGCCTACTCTTAACGAAGAACACCAAGGGGGCCAACAGCTTAGCGTCCCTTCCGAAGGACGGAACAGCTGAATTTGCACGGTCTCCTCAAACCACACAAACGGGGCCGGGCGACCTTGGAAAAAATCCTACTTGCGCAGGATTCGTACCCGCTGCAGTTTCAAGCAGCAGGCGAGTAGCAGCCAGCGTCCTAACCACTACACTACCGGCACCCCCAGGAACAGGGGTTTTCAAATCTTTATTGCATATACCACATAAACACCACGTAAAAATATTATCTACTCAGCAATTCTACCAAATTGATAATATATAACAGGAAAAATACATTCGCCAATGTTCAATTTTTTAGTCGCCCATGGCGAACGGGTTGCTTGGATATATAATGCCTCTAGATTAAATCACTTCGCCAGCGTTTTGGAATAAAGATTCTAAATAATCGCATCGGGAAATCGTATCGATGGAAATGAATTTCGCGCGATTAAATCGCGTCCATTGAAATAGGGTGAAAGAGAGAGAGAGAGAGAGGCAGAGAGAGGAGGTGGAAAAAAAGACAAGGTAAGAACGACGAGACGTCCACGATCACGTGACCCTCCTCGAATCGGCCCTACAATTTTAATAAAGCGTAGCGTGCTATCACGGCGGAAAGGGGATATTCTCGTACACGCGGGTGTGCGCTTCGATTGAGGGACGGAGGAAGAGGAGGGTACGGTTGAGATAGGGACGTGGGGAGAGAGAGGTTCAGTCGCCCTCTTCCTCCTCTTTACTCTTCCGCATCATGTTTATTGCACAACATGAATCGATCGAAAGGGGAAAAAGCACGGAGAAGTTAGTGGAGGGAATATACCCGAGGGATACAGGGGAGAGGGAGAGAGGAAGGGAGGGGAGGGACTACGAGAGAGAGAAAGACGTAAAGTGAAGGTAGGTAAGGTTGGTAGAAGAAAGTTGGTTGTGTCATTTCCTTGTTTTACGTGAGCAAATTAGGATTTCGGCTCGGCTGGTGAAATGTAAGATTTAAAAATTTCGTGACACGATCTTCCCTGGAATTTCGCGGTTTCGGCGTAGCGCGGTTTTATTTTTTTTCAGGGATATATATCGCACTGCGCAGCCTACAATTTCTTTTTAGCACGATTTCGGAACGTTCTCCAAAACATTAGAAATCATAAAACATTTCAGTTTTTATCAGAGGTTATCAGAAAGAATAAAGGAATCAATTCTAGCTACAATATAACTATATCGTTGTAATTTTAACTCAAGACGGCGTTCAACTATAACCTCATGTATTCCTATGGGGAAACCTATCACATTTTGGACGGTTTCACCTTACAAGGTCTTTCCCAGGAACGCATTTACCGTGTAAAAGGCGTTACCTATGGGTTTATTCAGTATGTTGGAAAGAGGAAGCAGTGGCCGTATAAAAAACGGGTGGGGAATCCCCTGCTCTCGGGCCGTATACGGTACCCGAGAGGGTTATGTACGTCCCGGAAAGCTGCGATGAAAAAAGAAAACAGTAAAATTTAACATACAAATTCATATTTAAAAAACTACAAATATAACTTTTACAACTAAGATGAAATACCACCAAGTGAAGGCCCACGCAGTAAAGTTCTTATATTTTTAATTCAAATTATAATAATAAAACATTTAATATTGAAATGTCAACTCTAAATACCTCATTTACTATTGATTTTCTCTAATAAGATACTTAAGAATCTCTAGATTTAAACTCTACTCCGGCACGCCATGTAAAAATGGCTGCCTCCCCCTTGGTATAAAAGGTAGAGAGGGAAGGTGAACATTCCCGATAGCGGCGCTTCGATCACTGGAAGACTAACAGAAAATCTGAAACTATATTTAAACCGTTTTTTTCTAAAAAGAAATGCGCTCTTGTATTCAGTTTGTCTGTCCGTACGTCTGTTTCGGAAAGATCTCTGGAATCCTGCAACTTGGAGAACTTTTCGGAATAGGTTGGTCTATATCATGGGTTGGCAACCGAGTACTTCGGAGGGCCGCATTGGAAGTCGTAAGAGCTTCTGCGGGACAGTTGACCGTTTATATCAGTAGTATCTACAGATTCTGTAGTCTCATATTATTGAAAATCATGTGTAAATAGTTTACTAGCGATAAAACTCCACCAGAGAGGATTCTGAGACTAAAATTTCACTGAAAAAAAAATTTCGATTTTAAATTTTACCGACCACTATTTCATCATGTCTTCGCGAGCCGCATGAAGCGCTCTCCGGGGCCGCATGTGGACCACCGTATGTTGCCGACCCCTGGGTTTATAGGAGGGCTAGACATGGTAAAAATTTGTTTGGCTGCTGGGGAGTAATCGGATAAAATCGCTAAAAAGTACAGGCTGCTGCAAATGCAGGCAACCTGCAACACATCGCATTTTAATTCTTTGCTTCGATGGAAAGAGGGCAGTCGGTGAAAAAAGCGTCTTATGTCATTTGCCCTGCAATTCTTCCCTCGCTTGTTTTAATAAACTTCTAAAGCTTGGAGTGCAAAAGGATTAGGATGTTCCAACAAGGAGAGGCTACGACCTTCGGGTCACGGATTTTGATGAAATTCGACCAGGTGGTTATAAATCGAAAATAAGGAGACCCCAATCTCGGCGTTTTTGTGAATGGGTCCTTGGGCTCGAGAAATCAGCTTCGAAAATATGCAAAAGCATCGCACGCGTACCTCTCACTAACTTAACGAGAGCCTTCAAACTTCTATGTCTTTTTCCCGGTTTAAAGTGCTATAAGTATCCCGATTCCCCGAAAAAGTCTTTCGGGACACAGTATTTTCTTTTATTTAAACATCCTTACTGTTTCTTTATTACTTACTAAATATGACCCTAAATTATGCGTTTCCATTAATTTCCTGATAAATTCTGTAGAATTACTGTGCAAACATTGTTTGATTGATTAAAATTATTTGATACCTTTTCCGAGACACAGCATTTACTTTTATTTAAACATCCTTACTGTTTGTTAATTACTTACTAAATGTGACCCTAAATTGTGCATTTCCATTAATTTCCTGATCAATTCTGTAGCATTACTGTACAAACGTCGTTTGACCGATTAAAATTATTCGATACCTTTTGAGCAAAATCAAAACCGAGCTACATGAAAAATTTGTTTATGTCGACAAAAATATTAAATATCGCACACTGTATCCTTTATGTCCCAGTTTTCCTTCGTTCAGATCCTGGTAACCCTATTTGCATGAGGTGAGGAAACGCTCGAAGATTTCGCTTTTTCCAGACATTGCTTAAATATTCCTTTCGCGACACGCGAACCTCGCAAAAATTAATCTCAAGCGACGCATCATAATTTCCCGTATGATTTCGTAAAAAATGTGTCACTTCCTCGCTCTTTTTCAGCAAAGAGGCGATTCCGATCGTTCGCAACCTTGGCCCGCTTTCTTCTAAAGTTCTGACGTTCTCGGAGAAAATATATAAGATAAAGAGTCCACGATTCCAGCGGATTCAGTTTTCGGCGAAAAAAACGCGAAAACGGAATAAAAAAAGTCGAATTCCTCTCTCTCTCTCTCTCCTCGTATCTCTTTGTAGCTTTGATCCTTTTTCTCTCTCTTCCCTCATTCTCTCCTTCTGTATCTGTCTCGCTCTTATCTCTCTTCTTCGTCTCCACCATCTCTCCTCTCCTTACTCCTACTTTTTTACTCTCTCGTTCCTCTTTCTCTAACCTCCATATTTCTCTCTTCCTCTATTTTTCTCTTTTCATCTCTCATTCCCTCATTACTTCTATTATCATCATCCTTTCATTTTTTCCTTCGCGATCTTCTTTTCCCCTCTCCAACTTTCTCAGTTTTCTTCCTCGCACCTTTTCTCTCCTCTCTCACTTCATCTCTCTCTTTTTCCTCTCCACTTTCTTTTTCAGACCCATTCTTTTTATTTAAAAAAATTATTTCTTTATTTCGTTTATTTATTCCATTTAGGTATTAAGATATTGTTTCATTTGTGTTTTATTTATTTTTCATAATCTCGTGAACGACACACATTTGATCTTTATTACGAAAAGATTTTAAAAACTATTTAAGACAAGCACAGACAGCCATGTTCGAAGAGGGATTCGAACCTTCGACCGTTGCGTGATATGTAATCCATTAACGTTTACATTTCCAATAGAGTGACAATTTTTATTCTCGATATAAAAACTTAGCCATTTTAGAGGTACAAAATCGAGACACACAAACCCATGTGAAAAAATGGACGAAATTTATTATTATTTCCACATCAGAAAACTAACATCGATTCGGAATCAATTCACTGTCGTTTTGAAATTCGAAAGGGGCGCTTGTCACAATTATGCTATATGAAACATTTACTGATTATTTGGGTTCATAAAGACCTAATTTACACCTGTTTGAGTTTAAGCGTCGAGCGATTAGTCGCATTTACTGCGTACGTTTGCAAGTACAATAATCCCTCCATATTCGCGGGCTTCATCTTCGCGGTTTTGCGCATTCCCGCATAAATTATTGTATCAAGTTTCAATGTAGGGGAGGTAAATTTCACTTCTTCGCTGTCTCCTAGCGCAGCACACATTACAGGGATCACTATATGTATTTGTGAATGGTCTCTACAGGGACCAGATTGACTGTCTTTGCTTCCTAGCAGTTTAATTTTGATTACAACGCGATAATAAGAAAGATTTTTTCAGACATTACCTAAGAAGGCCTACACTAGGATATTTGTGAAAGAACTCACCTAATGTTTGTGTTTTATTTTCAGAGCAATAAAGCGAGACATTTTCATTAAGTTATGAACGAATTACCGTATTTACTCAAATAATTCTCGCACTTTTCTTAAGTTATCGTGAATAGAACATTGGGGGTGATATTTCGTCTACCGTGGATTATTTATTTTTTCTTAATTCCACGTCGAAAAGTAACGGAGAACGAATTACAAAATTTGAAATGTTTTATCTTAAAGGAACTTTGGTTTATAATCACAAAAGATTAAAATATAATTATTTTATTACTCTGTGAACAGTAGTTTTTCCCCTAACCCCATTTTGCCATAAACTTTTACTATCTATTCGCAGTTTCTGTGTTCGTGTGGTTTATCAGGAATACAAACTCCGCGAATATGGAGGATAACTGTATATAACACGCTTCCTTCTTCTCGCTTCGAGTTGCTGCATAACTGTGAAGTAGTAAACAGAGAAACACTGGAAGGCCACGTAAACTCCCGACGTTAAGTAAAAAACCAGATGTAGACAATGGTCGCCTTTGCCTTCGAATTTTTTTTAAAGTTCGTTTTATTCCCGTAAGATCACCCGCTAGGGAATTGATAAATGAGTAGAGAAAGATAGAGAAAGGCAATGCTGCTCAAATTGCTTCAAATCGCATCATAGAGTCTATTATATACCTCAACGTCAGACAGGTAACATTATGAGCTCTCTCTCTCTCTGTAACGATTTGCGAATGAGCATCATAAAGTCAATGCAACGCGAAGGAGTTGAATTATAAAGTCCTCTAAAAACTCCCCCAGCCGCCGCATCGCACCGCGCGCCACGCCTGTCTTTTGTCATTTTATTTCTTTTTTCAATGTACAAGTCACGCGAAGATTTGGTGAGCTAAAAACAAAAGAACTTTGCAATTCCATTTCAATTGCGACCATATGATGACTAACTCGCCTGAGATTCATGTTTTTTTTAGTCGCGTCACGCAAAAATGCTATGGATGTCTATCGATGTGAATTTTTGTAGTAACATTCCTTTGTTTGGGAATAATTTTGAAACGAGAAAAAAAGTCTGCTATGACCGGGAATCGAACCCGGGTCTTCCACTTGCCAGGCGGATATTCTACCACTGAACTATCGTAGCAGATCAATTTTCTCATTTCTGAATGCGGATGTTTTCTTGGTTGGGACGGAACTAACCAAGCTAGTATCAAACTGCCCCAACGGATGTCCTCGAAGAGATACATCGAAGAAAACTCCTCCCTCTCAAATGGTGAGATTGCCAAGCAAGAAATTGATGGAATAATGCAGACTTTTTTCTCGTTTCGAAATTATTCCTAACTTTACAGCTTATGCCTGTCTGCATAGGATCTTCGGATCGCATTATTTCATCAATTCCTTTGTTTGGTTATTCGTCGCAACGTCTCCATAGTTACCGCTTCAAAACGCTAAAGGCAGCGTTTTCCGCATTATATGGAGGTGCGGGTAGAGGCTTTACGGGGAATGGTGAGTTGGCTTTTAACCGCCATCTAACGGTTTATTTTTTCCTGCTGAGAAAAGACGAGCGACTGATTAAACGGATTGATTATCCGGCTGACAGAGGACACTTTGATGGATTGCCAAATGATCTTGGGTAGACGCATTGAAGGAACTTTTCCTAACTATATAGGACGAAAAAAATAGACGATCGCCCTAGATAAACAAAAGCTCACGTGCAGGTTTCTCGTTTCCACGGTCACCTCCGCTGGAAACGTTACATGTACACATAATGTACTCACTACATATATACATAGTATACCAATTTCCCTAAGTGCTTGCCCGTTCGTTCTTCTCTTCTCAATTTTTTTATATTTATTAACTTTATTGTTCATCGCCATTAATGGAAAAGAGGGCGGCAGATTTTTTTCATTTTATCCATATCGATTTTTAACACGCTTTGGAGTGTTTTGTTATTTAGATGCTTATTCAACTCTTTGAGGTTCAGTATTTTCTCCCCTAGGTCTATTTATTTTGTCGAAAATTTTGAAAAATATGTATTATTTTATTATATTCAATCTAATTTAGTTTACAAGCATTTAGATAGTTTTTTTCATATCGTAACATTATCCTTATACCTAAGGATATTTTTTGCTATCAAACGCCATTGCAGCACAATGCGAGCACAACGGTAAAAATATTATTTTTGCAAGTAAAAAGTTGAAAATTGGTTAGCAGCTTGCATCACCATACAGAAGGGGCTATAGATATGGGACATATATAATTCAAGCAATGCCTCACATATCAAACTCACTATTTAATTAAATTTAATTTAATTCACAAAAAACATAGCGAGACTAAACATACTGGAAATTATTCATGCAGATTATATTTCTACCAAATAATTTAAGAGAATAAAATAATACATTTTTCATTTATCAAACCGAAGGAGGTTAACTTACGAAAACATTTCATTACAGTTAACACAATGACATTGCAGTATACGACAGGAATAACTAATATTAAAGTAGACTTTAATTTCATTTTGAGGAGTTTTCTCGCATCTAGTAACTGAAGGTTGAATAAACCGTTAAGTTCGCACAAGGCAGTTAAAAAAATATAATTTGGCCGAATTAGCTACCAAAGTTTTAATGTAAAATTTTAATTAGAAAACACAATAATAACGCGTGCAATTGAATAAATGGACCATAATGCAGACTTTTAAGCAAGGAAAATTTATTTATTTGCGCATAAAGCTTAAACTGATAGTTGACATTTGAGAAGGAGAAAAAAATCCTGTACTTGACCGGGAGTCGATCCCGGCAGGGATCCGGGTTTGACTCCCGGTCAAGTACCTGCAGGATTTTTTCTCCTTCTCAAATTTCAACTTTCTGCATCTGAATTTAAGGTTGCTAGGTACCGCCGTCAATGTACAATAGCTCAACAAAATAAATACAGTAAAAATAGGTAACGTTTCTTTGCTTGCTATTGTTATTATTATTATTAACTTATTTCGGTGATCTGGAATCTTGAGGGGGGATTCCAGCTCATTCCTCTCCCCTTCCCTGGATCCAATCTTGAGTAAACCACTTTTTTTGGAACTTTTCGCTCGCTTGCATGCTAAAAGATAAATTCCGGAGAAATTTTTCTGATTGAATATGTACAGGTATCCCTCGTATTACGCGATTAATTGGTTCCGAGAAATCGCCGCGTAAAGTTAAATTGCGTAAAGTGAATTGTTAATTATAATTGGTAAAATAGGGATGCGTTTCCCACAATCGACCGCCTTATACAATGTGCGCATATAAAATTACTTTACTAATTGCTCCAATTCCACCGGTCGTGCAATTACATTGTATGCAGTTGTATGTTTTTTGAAGTCGCGTTATGGCGAAAACGCGTAAAGTTAGATCGCTTATAACGAGAGATACCTGTACTCGTATTTAAAAAGTAGACAGACGCATACGTCTTAATCCATTTAAGTGAGTCTGTCCATTCTCTCACAAGGGAGGAAGATATGTTTGCTTCCATGGGAATCCATATTTTGTTTCGCCAACGGATTTTCCTCGTCTTGCTTTTCGTGTAGCTTACCTAAACCTCTTAGGACTTAATCTACGTGTTTCTCTTTTTCCTTCTCGTTGTCTCTCTTTTTTTCCATTCATGTGGTGCCTGAAACCATTTCATCGTTCGAAATGGGTTTGTCTGTTATCCGCATATCCTTAGAACACCAAGGAAACTAAGGGAGCTTTACTTTCTTAGTTTGATCTAATCAAACTCTAACTTTATCTGTTTCTCTATCCAAAATGTATCATTTCAATTTTGATTTTAAGACTTTACCCGGATTTTTTTTGTTAAAATTTATTAAAAAGTTGAAATTAATTTGACTGCAAATTTAACTTAATGCAATTTAGTGGTAAAAATTTCGATGTTTCCCAAATTACGGCCCGCCATGAGTTTAAAAATTATATATGACAATGTAACAAAATTATAATAGATAATTATAAAACAATATATTTCGCATTTTCTCGCCATCCTCAAAATAGATACATTTAAAACAAATCACGTACTGTGTATTATAGCATTTCGCAAATATTCCATAAATTACAAACTCAGCTTGGGAAGGCTCGACTTTGTGGAAAGATTCCATAAATTAAAAAAAAATTGTTTTTATTTCTATTCCTCATATTGTTACCTGATAATATGTATCGCCTTAATTAATATAAATTAAACATGTAATAATATATGATATGTTATATAAATTAGAATTTTCTACGCATCTATATGTTGCCTTGCAATTCACCAAACTGGTGGGTGGCAGGGGGTGCAATGCACCGAGGACTACCTAACAGTTATTACACGCAGGTTTGTCTTTCCTGTTATGGTCTCGTATTGTTCTCGGAAAGAATGAGCCTCTGTAACGCCCCGCCCTACAATCGATCTCGCGTATCTTATCGCCAGGGTCGTTTCTACTATGTACGTTGGAGACTCAATTATTCCCAGAGGAACCTCTGCTAGGCATTCTGATCTGTATTTCTTTAGGAGCCTTTACCTTGAGCACTTTCTAAGGTCTTCCAGAGATCTCCATTTTAATTACTTCAATAATGATATGACGCTTTCCATATGTTCGTACTTTCGTTTAACGAATCTGGCTGCTCTTTGTAACTTAATTATATGGTCCTTCTCATACGGATCCCATATACTGGAAGTATATTCCATCTGCGGTCTAACTAGTGAAAAATAACACGCTTCGCGTAATTTCCCTCTACTATTCCGCACTATTCCGCCAGTTTCTTGTTCGCTGTGCTTGTAACACGACGAATGTGCATGTCCCTCGAAAGGTCACGACAAATGGTAACTCCTAAATATTTTACATGCTCAGCTCCTTGAATATTCCTCGTATCGATTTCGTACTCAAAATCTATTTCTCTGTTCAGACTTCTCCAGAACGATACTGCGGCAGAATTACTGTAATAAATTTCAATTTTCCATTCCTTACACCACGCGGAAATTGTTTTTAAATCTTCCTGCAGCGATTAATAGTCATCTCGGTTAAGTATCTCCTTATATATGACGGTGTCATCTGCGAAAAGCCTAATTTTACAATTTATTACCGAACAAATATCATTTACATAAATACGGAATAATATATAAATGCTTAAGCTAATGTTACTGGATTATTATAATTGTCATTATTTTGGTATCATATTTAATTTGTACTCGAAATTATTTACATACGCACGCATGCACATCACCACGCACACCAGCACCACGCGCACCACCACCACTCACACCACCACCACGCAAACCACCACCACCCTCGCCACCACCAACCTCACCACCACCACCCTCACCACCACCACCCTCACCACCATCATCCTCACCACCACCACCCTCACCACCAACACCACCATTACCACCGCCTCGCTCATCATCTAATATTAAAGCAATTTTTTAAAAAAATCGGATGTGACAAGAGTAAATACCCATTTCCGATTCACTGATTTTTACCAAAAACTAATCTACTCTTGCCTCTTTAACGAAAATATCAAATATGAAATTTTACATCAACGAGATTAATATCTTTTGAATTAGTGCATCCATAATATTTCTATGACATACACACAAACACACATATACATAATGGATAAAATGGTGATAACGTGTTCACAGAACCTCAAAACGTGTATTTCCGTTGAAATCTCGAAATCGATTTTTTTTCATGAAAACATGAAAACAATACTTGCCCCTTTACTACGTATGAAGTAAAGAAGAGTGAAAAGATGCGTGTAGAGGAGTTGTTGACGATTTATGTAATCATGTCAAAAAAGATAATATTAATGGCTTAGTATAATGTCTACGAACTGAAATGCCAGTAGTGATGCCAAGGAAATATCTAATTTTTGATTCACTGACTAATATCCTAATCAATTGCAATTAATAATACAATCGACTATTACTTAAAACATATCTTACTCGAATAGTTGTAATATAATCTGTATATTCACGTAATACCTTCGCCGTAAATTACCCATTTATTTTCACTTACATACGTTGTGTATACGTAAAGAAAATAGACGTATTTACGTTCATTTCTTCGTCGTAGATAATCCATTTCCCTTCATTTCAAAATGTTGCGTGCGCACGAAAAAATTAAACTATCTAGTGATACCCACAAAAACTTTTGAAAAGTCAGTCAGAAATCTGGATGTTTAACCGAGCAGTCACACATAGTTTGGAGATTGATTTATCTGTGAAGATGAGGTTCACTTAATGATGAAGTGAAACGAAGTGATGATGGCTGCAACAACAATGTAACTCAATGAATTATAAAATAGATACACCGCATTACAATCTTGTGCATTCCGTACACCAAGCCGACTTCTTACGTCGGTGTTTAAAGTGGCGTATACGGAGAATGCTATCAAGTAACAAGTAATGGAAGAAGAAGCCCTGCAAAAGATTTTTTTACTTATTAAACATATATATTTCGACTGTTTTTGAGAGTTGCGCCGAGTCACTTTCGCTATTTCCGTTATGTAAGAAACTATCGAACCGGGGAGTTTGATAAAACCGACGGAATCGTCGATTCGAAATTCGTAAATCCACTAGTACTTATAATATTAGAACTAATTACGCAACGAGTTTGCTTCAGCCCACCCCCAACAACCCCTCACTTGGACAAAAACAATTCCATGGGCATATTTACGCTATCATCAAGATATAAGAATGACTGTTAAATAACAATGGCGAATTATATTAGTACGTTCAAACGATCACGCAAGAGGCGGAATACTCTTTTTTAACTCCGATAGATACGCACGAATAAGTCGTATTTTATACAATAATAAACCCTGAAGGCTGAGGTGGCGTCACGACAGGAATACATATTCACCGACTGACATAACATTCACTCAAATAGGAAGTTAAAATTCACTCTGCCGCGAAAGCGACGCCACTCAAATTGTTGGAATACTTTTGGAAATGAGTGTACATTGTTGCAGCTTGCGTATAGGAGAAATTTAAAATAATTTTTAATTTGATACTTTTCGGCCACCTTTGTTTTTGTCCGCTGGCGTTTTTTGAACCAAGTGAACAACCGCGTGGCGTGGCCCTGCCATGCCTTTAAGAATTAATTTTTAAAATGGGCCGGATGGGAGAGCGTTTGGTATTTTGTGGGGTGAGGTCGCATGGCAACCGAGGTGGCGCTTTCTTGTGTCCGTTAACTATACATAAGCACAAAAGTCCTACTCTCCCGAGAACGCGGTCGGCAATTTTGACCTTGCTATTTCTGGATTTCTCCGCTTACGTCTATCCTTGGGTGAGAAATGTTATAACCAATCATAGCGACCTATTTAGCTTCAGTCCTCGACCGTGTAACTACTGTCCCAGTTCTTATTCATCTCTGTCTTTCTCTCTTTATCTCTCTCTATTCTTGCTTTCCTGTCTGTATTTCTCCCGTTTCATCGCTTCCCTCTTCCTCTTCGTCCGCTCCTATTCCCAAAATCTTTTCTCCTGTTTCCTCGCTTCTTCTCGTCTTTTGCAATGTTTTCACCTTCTCTCCCTTCACGATAAAATTATTAAACGTTCGTAGCACTGATGTAATATATATGTATGATAATGTATGAGATAGTGAAGTGCTTTAAAATGATATCAATACAGTACGGTGTTGTGTATTGTTACATCGCGTATCATCATTTCTTGGTTCTGTTAGTCACTATAATTTAATGTAGTTTTGTGCTGTAAGGTATCGTGTACTATCACTTCTGGTCGCATCGTGATTAACACATAGGCCAGAGGTGGACAACCTTTATGCATGGCGGGCTGCATCGGTTGTTGCGAATCCTTCGGCGGACCGCATTGTTACCATTTCTTTGGCGGGCCGGATTAGAGTTTAAATCGGAAGTTACAAAAAGTGTAGGTGATTTTTTTTTAAGACGGTAGCAAAATTACATCTGCCAGTTACTCCGCAATTCAACAAAAGAAGAAGGTGGCGGGAGTTGCAAAGCATTAAAGTCTACCCAGTAGTTTTCTCTCGCAGTTTAGATTCTCCTGCAAAAGAAGTCTCGATAACTCTCTGTCCTACAATCAGTCTCACGTGTTTTATCGTCATGTTCTTGTCTATCTATGTATGTTCGTCTTTCAGTTGTTCTTAAAATATTTTCTGCTAAACCTTCAGACCTATATTATTCTGGAAGCCTTAACCTAGCGTTTAGCCTAAGATATTCCAGAGATATCCATCCCAAATACTTTAGAAGTGATATTTCACTTTGTTTATGATCATACATTTATTTTTAAGAATTTGGCCGCCCTAAGTGAGGCATGATCTACCTGTGGTCTAACTAGTGATAAATAACGCGATTTCTTTCTTTTTATGCACTATTCAGTGCTATTCTGCCCATAAAAGCCAATTTCTTGTTGGTTGCGCCTATAATCCAACGAATTTGTGTCCCACGAAAAATTGCGACTCCTAAATATTTAACATATTTAGCTGCTTGTATATTCAGCCCATTTACTTTATGCTCGAAGTCTCTTTGTTCTTGCCTTATGCAGAAAGTTACGACTGGACATTTACGGTTATTAATTTAAATCTCCCATTCTTTGCACCGCGAAGAGATAGCATTTAATCCTGTCTTCGACCCCCTGATGGCCATCCTGCTTGTTTATCTCTCTGTATGCGACGATGCCATTGGCGAAAATTCTGATTTTACTGTATACAACCGAGCAGATATCATTTAATATTATAAGACTAGAGGAGGACCCAAAACACTTCCCTGTGGAACACCTGCCGCGACTTTAACGGGACTTCCCATCGCTGACTATTATCTGCTTTCTACTTGGAAGAAAGTCTCGCAACCATCTCACAACTTTCGGATTTGCTAGCTTCCTATTAATATCTGTTGAGGTACTTTATCTAAAGCCTTACCGAACTGAAATAGATAAAACAGGATCGAGCGAGCATTTTTCTTTTCGTATCAAAATACATGGTTCACAAAAAGGCAGGGCTGCGTTTCACATGCTCGGCTTTTCCGAAATCCGTGTTGACTTTCGCTTGGCAAAGAACGGTTACATAAATAGCGCATAACAAAACTAAAAGGTTTATGTAGAAGCATCTTGAACAATATCGATGTTAAGAAATTCCGCCTGTAATTTTCAGGGCTTTTTTTGTCGCGGCTTTTACGGACGAGTCATCGGAATAAGTTGTGAATTCAACGGAGACGATCTTCAAAATCGCATCATTTGACGGTTTTTCCCACGTGTTTGAATCCTTGCTGCGAGGTTGGGTCAAGTGCAGTGCGTCATTGGAGGGGGCTACTTTGCAAAGGACCATCAAGATCTGGGTCATGAGGTAAGCCTGGAAAAATAATTCATGATCACTCTTTATCAGTGGCTGATCAAAGAAGGTGGCGAGTGGGGCGATCGGTCTTCCCCTCCCCCCTTGGACGACCTCGCCCTCCACTGGGTGCATTCTTAAATCTATTCTGTGCAAAATTCGTTGTTTTATATGGCAGATTTTGTGTATGACAAGAGAAAGAAAGAGGTACATATTTTCAAAATATAGAATCGTCGGCAGACGGAATGGGACGATTCAGCACCGGCCGTTTCCGCGCAGCCCGTTTTAGCGCAAGCCGTTCCAGAGCAGGCTCTTTCATCATAAATAGATAAATTATTATTCTATTTCTTTATAGATACAGTTACATTTCAACGTGCTATCTTAAATTAGAAATAAACATTTTTATTGCTTTAGATGAAATTATTTGAATAATACTCGAACTCGTCCCCCCGGGGTTGGGTAATTTAGTTTAAGTGTTTTGGTTTCTTCCCACGTTCACTGTCCCGCTCTCCCGGGTGGACAATACTTCACAATATTCCCACGTTAAGTATTGTCCGAGTTAAATAAATAATTCAAACGAATAATTTTTAAATAAAAATGGGAAACATTATTTAAATAATTGTACATAAAACGATAAAAGATTATTTATTTTTAATTGAAGATGACACGGTACGTTACGTATAAATTCCACCATATAAATGTAACTGCACGTATAAATGCAACTACATCTATAAAGAAACAGAATAATAATTTATCTACTTATGATGAAACGGCCTGCACTGAAACGGCCGACGCTGAATCGTCCCTTCGATGAAACGCCGGCGATGAACTGTTGGCGATGAAACGTACCAGACCCTCGGCAGAGGCGGATTCAAGATGGAGGAGAGGTGATTGGAGCGATCGCGGAATACCACGGATAACACTAAAAAATAACAAATAAGGGAGGAGAGAGGTGCTTTAAATGCCATTGTAATAACAAAACACAATGGGGCGCTATATGCAAATATCATCATCGTCCCCTTCCCTTTTTAGTTATTGTTTGTTGGAGACTTATTTACCACTACCTCTCCGGGCGGAACCCTGCAAATTCAATTTTCATCCTCCTTCGAGAGAGAAAGAGAGAGTGGATGTCATTGTGATATGACGACGATGTTAAAAACTTATCACGGTCGCCAAGTCCCACCGAGAAAGAAAGAAGGGACTTTTGTTTCCTTTCTCTCGCTCGATGCCCTTCCGCTCTCCCTCTCCTATTTCTCACTCCTCTCCCTCCTCCCTCTCACTCCCTCCCTCTCACTCCCTCCCTCTCCCTCCCTCTCCCTCCCTCTCCCTCCCTCCTCCCTCCCTCTCCCTCCCTCCTCCCTCTCACTCCCTCTCACTCCCTCTCCCTCCATCCCTCTCCCTCCCTCTCCCTTCCTCCATCTCCCTTCCTCCCTCTCCCTTCCTCCATCTCCCTTCCTCCCTCTCCCTTCCTCCCTCTCCCTTCCTCCCTCTCCCTTCCTCCCTCTCCCTTCTTCCCTCTCTCTCCCTTCCTCCCTCTCCCTTCCTCTCCCTCCCTCTCCCTTCTTCCCTCTCTCTCCCTCCTCCCTCTCCCTCCCTCTCCCTCCCTCCCTCTCTCTCCCTCTCTCTCCCTCTCTCTCCCTCCTCCCTCTCCCTCCCTCTCTCTCACCTATTTCTCCCCATCTCTCCATCCCATCTTTCCCTCCCTCTCACTCTTCCCTCTATCCCTCTCTCTATTTTTCTCTCCTTTTTACCTCAGCACGCTCACACTCCACCTGTTCAATGCCACCTGCTTCCCCCACTCTCCTGACCATCTCCCTCCTCTCTTTTTTCCCTCCCTCCTCCTACTCCTCCCTCCTTCTCGGTTTAACTCCCCCCATACTTATCCTTCTATCTCCTTCAATTCCCCTCCCCCCCTTTCCTCCTACTCCCTTTCTCCACCTCATTCTCCCCTGTCTCCCCTACTCCTCCTTTCCTTTTGTATTATTCTATCATTCGAACATCTTTTAACTTTCCGTACCGTCCACCGTTTCATAATGTTCTCTTCATCTTCTCCTATTCACAATATGTTCCTTTTCCTAAATCTCCAGAATCCACGATTTCACCTTCTTCTTTGCCCCTGTCCGGAATCGTCATTTTGACGGACTTCTTCATAGCAACCACAGACAGAAATCTTTTCGACTATTTATTCGATCCGTTTTTTAACCTGGTTTGTATTAAAACGCTTCTCAGATGTTTCTCAAAGATTTTCTTCTTTGTTTATCACTCCTGCCGAATTATTTCCCATGTTCGGAGAAAAACTCGTCTTTTCGGAGCCGTCACTATTCTCCACTGCTGTCTTTTATACATAGCTCATCTCTGCTGGCCTCAGACTTGTTAATTTTAGAGTAATTTTCGTATTTATGTATGTCAAGGCGTTCATTCGATCAATGAGTCGTCTCCTGTATTTCAGTGAATGCTCTCATTCTCTACGTTGCATTCCATCAGGAATCTATTTCTCATATGCCCGCAATATTAAGCTCCAAGCTAAATATCTACCTTTCCTTTACATGTTTATCAGCCGGCTCAGATTATTAATTTTTTCAAATCAGGTACATATCGGTTCTCGATCAAGGTATTAGAAAATCTGTATCGTTATATACAACGACGCATCGTAGTTAACGCGCAGAGCAGAAGTTTTTTTCCTGATTCAGTAAACCTGTGAGAGAAAATTGTTAGGTGGGCTTTGGTGCATTGCACTCCCTGGTCCCCACCATTTAGGTGAATTGTAGGATAGCATGTTGATGAACTTATCGAATGACCCGGCCAAGATTATACAGAAGGTAAGATCGATTGTAGGACATAGCGCTATTAATGCTCGTCTGTTTTTCTAAAACGACCTCGGATCACGATAGGACGTTAAATGCTGCGAGCTAGATTTGTTAGGGACCTTTTGTACACCCTGCCACCTACCTGTCTTCTGAATTGAGGCAATGTTAGGCTAGTCGTGAAGGAAAGAAAACAGTTTGTCGCAAAGCCAGAGTTTTAGCATCAGTAGACAGAAGTACGCGATTGTCGAGTTCTTCTGTATTTGTTACCGATGAGTCATTCTAGGCGTAAAAAATCTCATTAAACAAATCCTTCACCAAGTACAAGTTAACCTCTATTTCACTTATAATAAGGATACAGTTGACCGAGTTAATTCAACGGTTCGTGGACTTCAGGAAGATACGATCCATCGTACATCTGTCGCTATCATTAAGATAGCAATCATTAAAATTTCCTGCCATAGGTGCTCATTCTCACCAATTTCACTTCAGCCGACAGTGTTGTTCTTCCTCACGTGCGTTTCTCACGCAGTCATCAATTCCTTCGCGCGCTTTTCCGGCTCCCCTCGTCACACGATCGTTTCACGCCACTTTCTTCCTTCCGTTTTTTACCACTTTTTCTCTTTCTTTTTTGCAGAGCGAGACAGCTCGCCGCAGTTCGCTCGCGGGGAAAAGATTAACAACTTCCGATGCTTGAAACCATTTACGGGCACGCTTGCCACTCTTTAATCGTCGCGCCTCCTTTGTATTGCGTTCCTTTGGCGTATCGTTCATTTTGGCGGAAATCCGTAAATTTTCAGAGAATTTTGCTGGACGCAATAACACACTTTTGCGCGAAAAAGTCATATCACTATCTTGCTCTTCTTTCTTCGTTCAGCTCCTCGTTCCACTTTCGTTCGCATATAACAATGTCCGCCGTTCTGCGACCGTTCTTCTATTTGTTTATACTTCATTCCTCCTATGTTCTTTCATTCCTTCTCTGTTCATTTTCCGTCCCTACTCTGTTTCTTCCCCATCCCTTTCACGTTCCATCTTCGTTACTTTTCCGTACCTTCTCCATCCCTTTTCCGTTCATTGTCAATTATTTTTCCGTTCCTTCTTCCTCCCTTTTCCGTTCCTCGAATCTACGACGCACACATCTCGAAGTTTTCTTTTAGCCTCTCCCGACTCCCTCTTTTTTTCCTGTTCTTCTCCTCCCTACATCCTCCTCTTGTCCATGCACATATTCATTCACACTATTTCCTCCCTGTATCTCTCCCCTCGTTCTCCCTCCCGCCGCGAGATAGCCACCTCCCCTCTCTCCCTCCCGTTTTCTTTTTCTTCCCTCAACCCTAACCATCCTCCATCCTACCTTTCCCTTTCATTCTCCCACTTTATCCCTCTCCACCCCTCTCGTTCTCCCTTCCTTTTCTCTCTCTCCCCCTTTCTCTCTTACCCTCCCTTTTTTCTCTCTAGTCCTTCAGCACCTCTCCCTCGAAACTCTTCCTCTTTCTCTACCTCTATATCTTCATCTCACTACCCCTCCATCCCTCTCCTCACTTTCTCCCTCCCTCCCTCTCATCTCTTTCCCCTCTCTCCCTCCACTCTCCTCTCTCTCTCTCTTTCTCCCCTCTCTCTCCCCCCTCTATCTACCCCCTCTATCTCCCCCAATCTCTGTCTCCCTTTCTACCTCCCGCTCTCTCCACCGCTCTCAATTCATCCCCTTTCTCTTCCTCCTCTCTACCTTCCTCCCTCTTTCTATCCGCTTCTCTACATCTCCCTCACTTCTCTTTTCCCTTTCTTCCTACTGCCCCTCCCTTTTCACTCCTCTCTTCCCATCTCTTTGCCTTTCCCTCCCTTACTCATTCCCCTCCTTTCTCTCTTATTCTCCTTTACTCATTCCTCTCCTTTCAATCTCTCATTTCCCCTTATTTCTTTCTCTCTCTTTTGTTCTCCATTACTCCTTTCCCACTCTCTTATTCTGCCTTACTTCTCCTTCCCCTCCTTTCTTTCTTTTATTTCCCCTTACTCCTTTTCCCCTCTCTTATTCAGCCTTACTTCTCCTCACCCTCCTTTCTCTCTCTTATTCCCCTTACTCCTTTCCCTCTCTTTTATTCTCCATTACTCCTTTCCCCCTCTCTTATTCTGCCTTACTTTTCCTTCCCCTCCTTTCTCCCTCCCTTCCTTCTTCTATTCCCTGCGCTAACTCAACTCGCCCTCCTGTTGTCTCTCGTGTGACATTGAGAAGGTTGTCTCGAGGAGAGCGTTTTGCTTTCACACTCTCTCTTTCGCCCTCGCATCTCCCAAGCAACTGCTCCGGTTCATTTCTCTTTCTCATCTTCTCCCGTCGTTTCCTTGTCTTCGCTTTTTCCCATCTTTCTTTATGATTTATTGTATATTGATCCTCTTTCTCCACCTTATTTATCTCTCCTCGATCATCTTTTCTCGTGCATCGCAATTTTTCCCCTTCCACTGTTCCAGTTAGCTTTCTTTCTCGTCCTTGTATTGTTTTCCTCCCGCCCACGCTCGCCTCTACTTTAATTTTCTTCTCCTTTTTTATCCTTTCTTCTTATTTCTCCTCTTTATATCTCCTCGAACGTTTACCTCTCAAATTCTTTTTACCTGCTTCCCTTCCATCATCTTTTTTAGTTCCAATTTTCCTATTCCCCTTTGTTTCCATTCTCTATTCCTTACATTATATCATCGGGTTATTCTCTTTCTTATTCTTCCTTCCTTCCTTCTATTGCTTCCATTCCTTTTCGCCTCGGAGTCCTTTGTCTCCTCAGCTCTATGTTGTTTTTTCTCTCGGGTCAGATGAAAGAAGAGGCTTTCTAGTTTCATTTTATCGCTCTAATAAATGTGTGTATCTATTTACCTAGGTCTTTATTTTTTGTTATCTAGCCTCTCTTATTTCCTCAACCCCATCAATCCTTACTTCTCTTAAGTACTTTGCCTTTGCTCTGTTTTCTTATTTTTGTTCCTACGCATTTTCTTCCTTCGTCTCCCACGCTCATATTTTACTAATCCTCTTCCTTCCTTCTTTCATCTTTCCTTTCTCCACTATTCTCTATATCCTTTCACTCTCTATATTTTCCCTTATTTTTCTCCTCCCTCTTTCTCTCTTCGTTCATTATTCATCTCTCCCTCCTCTCATTCTACTTCCTCCCTCCTATTTGTCCCTCCCTTTATCTCCCTCACTCTCGTTCTCCCTTCCTTTCTTGACCTCTTCTCTCACTCTTTCTTATTACTCTTCTTTTTCACTCCTTGTCTATCCCTCTCACACACTCTCTTCCTTCTCCTCTATGCCTCCCTCCCTCTATCCCTTCTCTTTTCTATCTCCCTCCCTCTCTCTCTATCCCCTCTCTCCCTCCTACTCTTTCTTACCCCCTCCAGCATCTCCCTTACTTATTCCTTTCTCCAGCTCCATCTGAAAACATCCGAGCATCGGCCTTCTCTAAGGTTGCCACCTCTCCCGGAATTCCGGGATTCTCCCGGAATTATGGAGTATAAGACACGTGTCTCCTGGCTCCCGGAATTTAGGAATCTGCCGATCCGTGGCTATACTTACCTAGTTGAAATTTGTAAATTTAGTTTGGCCGGTATATTTAATCCAAAGTAATGGATATCTAATGCAAAGATGTATACTTTCTCGGTGACTCCCTCATGTTCCTCTCAATGGAGATGACGATTTTTTAACAATGTACTCACAAACATTTTTATTGTTACACTTGATCCTTCTTAGAGAATGTAAAGCGATAGTCTTTGAAAATTCATTCTGGTTTGAAACTTTGTAGATTATAGTGAAGGTCTCACTTTAACTGTGGCTGGTGAGACGGCTAATACTTTGTTGCAAATTAAAGTCGTGCTTTTCTATTCATTAGGCGCCAGCTGTCTAGAGAGCTGTCGGCGCATACTGTATTTTTCTTTTCGACCCGCAGCCTAGAATGAGTTTATGTTTTGTCTGATAAATCACTCCGTGAGGTTGGTGTCACTTGGTTGTGTCGTATGTGGAGTCAATAATATATTAGTGTTAATAAAATAGGCATTGTCCAGTAAGTATTCATGTGGCTTACATTAAACTATTCATATTATTTTCATTACATAAGTGACGTAACTTAAAAAAATATTATATATTTACAATTATTCTGATTGTTTTAACGCTTACTTATGTGCACTATCTACAGTATGTACTACTCTATTTTCATGCGCTGGTTGTCTTGTAGCTATCTTAATAAGCCTGAATATATATAGTATTAACGTCACCTAAATACGTTTTCTTTTAGATTCAATAATCATACCCAGAAAAATGGCAACTTCAAAAAAAAATTAAATATTCCACACAGTTTAATGATGGACGGTTAAATGAACTAGAGATGCAAAGTTGGCTTGTGAAGCGAGATGAGTCTAACCCTTAAGTAGTCGCGCCCACTTCCGACTAGTCGCGTGGCGCTCTTTGTGCACCATTAAGTTTTTTTAGTTTTTTAAAGACACATGAAATATATTATGTATGAACAAGTTATTTTTCAGAATTAACAATATTTATTAGATTAATGTCATAAAATATTTCAACATTTACAAGCTAGAATGACATTTTAGATGCACTAATCTGGCTACGATATCAATAATTGTAATATAGTGTTGGCATAAGCTTATTTTGTCACAAGTCACAATATGAATTACCTTAATGTTATTGTTTACATGATCATTTTACAAAATACAATTAAGTATATGGAAGTAAATTTTTAATTATGCTACTCACTCAAATTATCATTATGACATGCTTAAAAAATATAAGTAATTTCGGCCATGTGCATCTTGCAAACAAGTTGTTTACATTTTCCACATTTAAGGGTAGTGTTATTATTTTTTGCACGACCACAAGCAACACATCTTCCCTTCTTTTTCGGGCATTCGCTGTCTTCGCATTTTCTTTTCGATGATGGCTCATCTTCGTCTTCATGGTTTGGCTTCTCAACATGTTTAGAAATAATCGCTTTTATGTTAGCCGGAAGACTTTTGATTTTCATTCTTTCCTTGAACTGCTCTTTTAGTAAACTAATTGAAAGATTTTTTAAGAAAATCCTTCTATACCTGCAAAGAGAGTCGCGGTGGGAAGCATTATGGAAAATAAAAGAACGGATTTATTTTTTTGGCACGTACGACACTAATGTCATTTTCTCTTGAAATGCAAATAATGAAGTACCAACCGTTCGCTTTTTGTTTGGTAAAAACTGAATAGGCAATTATTTTTTATTTTTCTTAACAGTACCCAGGAATGTTAGTTTGTCTTCCAGTAGTGACAAAGCTAGAGGATAACTGGTATACCAGTTATCACAAGTTACATTTCTGTTGGTACCTTTTACAATATTAGTTAGCCTATTCACAATTGCTGATGGTGAGTTATCAACAGCAAATGGTCCATTAGGCAGCTTTCCGCTATAAGCTTCCATATTACAGGTGTAATGCGTTTTAGAATTAGCACGTACAAATATTTTCAACCCATACTTTGCGGGCTTGCTTGGAATATATTGAATAAAACTACAGCGTCCTCTAAATGGCTCTAATTTCTCATCTACCGTAAGAAACTCACCTGGTGAATATGAGTCTGCAATTATTTACAAATTTATCGAAAAATACCCTTATTGGTGCTATCTTATCAGTTTGTTTTCTTTCACTCCTAGTTGTTTTATCATCAAAACGTATACAACATTAAAAAAATAAAAATCTTCTATAAGTCATTGTGGCACGACATATTTCAATGCCAGTACCATCATCCGCCCATAGTTCATGATAACTAGTATGATTTAATTTCTTGACACAGACAGGTAGAGAAGACCTAAAACTGCTAATATTTCAGTTTTTGTTGTCAGTTTTACATCTCTATCTCTGGTATAAGTATGGTCGGAACATTTCTCTTCAATAACTAGATTTGTGCTAGATACTATTATGTTTATCATTTCTTCATCTATAATTTTCATAAAGGCTGTAGTTTCGTCTGTCACACCTTGCGCTCTCCTTTTTGGTCCAGGCAAAATTTTTCTCAAAACATTACATGCAGGTGTTCTGCTAAATTTACTTTAACAGGGATTTTTCTTCCAAACAGTAGTTCTGTCTTTTCCAATAAAGGTATTGTCTTCATCTTTATTAGTTATGGAACCGTTCTCTGAAGAAGCGACCTGCTCAGAATCTGTGTTGTGGTTCTCTTCAAAGTAGATCACCTCCTCTTCTGAGCAGTTATCACTATCATCAATATCCGATTCCGGTAGCTCTTCAAACGTAGCGGCTATATCATTATCTGACATATTTTTCTGGGCCCTAAAAGTTATATCTTTTTAGAATATGATAACGAAATATATCTGATATATAATGTATAATAGAAATATATAACACGTAATATATAATCCATAATACACAATATACATTTATTATGTATATATATATATATATATATATATATATATATATATATATATATATATATAACAACTTACGGAAAAGGAATGGTAAAATGAATATATGGATGTCAACAAGGTGTTGGGATGAGGAAACCCAGTGAGCACTCACCAATCAGACGACTTCAGGTTGGCGAGGCCCCGGGGATGTCGAAGCGACACACGTAAAATAACACAAAAACACAGAAACACAGCTACAGAGAGAGAACTCTCTCTCTCTCTCTCTGTAGCTGAAGAAGGAGTAGTTCCGAAAGCTTTACGTTTGTGATGTTTCTGTGTTTTTGTGTTATTTTACGTGTGTCGCTTCGACATCCCCGGGGCCTCGCCAACCTGAAGTCGTCTGATTGGTGAGTGCTCACTGGGTTTCCTCATCCCAACACCTTGTTGACATCCATATATATATATATATATATATATATATATATATATATATATATATATATATATATATATATATATATATATATAGAAAGAAACATTATGTATGAAAACTCTTCCATGGTGCACCAAGTAGTTCCAATGCTGTAGACAAATGTAGAATATGCATGCACAACACATGGACTGAAATGTCGCTTTATTTACAAGCAAATTTAGAACAAACAGCGCAGAAAGCTGAGGAAAGCACCTACAATACTAGGACTGAAGTGTAGCAACCTCTCCTTTTAGTAGTCTAAGAATGACTAATAGGGTGAATGAGATAAAGTAAACATGAAAAAATACTTAAATAACTGGTCGCGCGGCGCACAAAGTGCTACAAGGTGAACGCTGCAGGCAAATATAGACCCCTACACGCAAAAAACTGGAATTAAAATGTAATAAACTCTTCTATAAATAGTTCGAAAACGGCTAATAGGGTATATGAGACAAATGATACATTTAAAATTTGATTTCCAACTGAAACACGACTTTGTTGCGTTATGGCGCACGTTGTGCGCCGGCGCGACTACTTAAGGGTTAATGGTGAGTGCAAATTATATAGTAAAGGAATCTCTGTTAAACATTAAGGGAAAAGAGCATTAAAAATCCCTTCAGAAAGTGTGCCACATAAGGTAGCGATAAAACAAATGACCGAGTCTCAGTCGATATCCAGTTTTCTTCAAGGTAAATACTCTGATCAAGAAAAGTTAATTACTGCAGGTGAAGTTACGTCTGTTTATCACTAGGTTAAACACCATCACAGTTACAATAGTCAAGATTGTAGCATTAAGTTGTTTTCTGTTCTATTTTGTGATTCCAGCATTGCAAACCAAGTAGCATGTGGCAGAACAAAATGCATAAGCATATGTGAGAGTATTCTGGCACCTGCTGCTCAAGAACTTCTTCTACATGATTTAGCTGAGAGTAATTATTTTTCTCTCGGCATTGACGCTTCAAACAAAGGAAATTTAAAAAGGTTTCCCGTTGTGGTGCAATATTATTCATCTAAAGAAGGTATTAAACAAGGTATTTTGGACTTTTATGAAGACCCCAATGAAACAAGTGCTTCTATCAAAAATCGACTGATTGAAGTTCTCGAGAAAAATTTTCTTAACATTCAGTCAGTTTCCTCATCGTCTGCAGATAATGCACCTGTAAATTTTGGTAAACACAATTCTGTATACCAAAAACTTTTTTAGATAATAAAAAAACTTTTAAAGGCAAATTGTAAATGTGTTAAATTTGCACTAAAAGCGCTTCCTTTTGATGTAGAGATGTTAGTTATGAAAGTATACAGTAAATTTTCTGCTTTTGCTAAGCGCACAGAAAAGCTAAAATCATTCTGTCAATTTGTCAATGTAGAATACAAACAAATTCTAAGGCACGTGCTAACCCCTTCTCCATTCCTACTCCTCCTCCACCCTCATGTCTTCCCTCTCTCTGTTCACTTGTGTTTGACTGGAAGGCGAGAGAGGCATTTAAAGAGTGCGTCAGTATGCTGCCTCGGTCGTCGAAAACGTGGGGAAGACGACTTTGTGTGTGCAAGAACTCTGAAAACCGCTTTTCACTCTTCTTCTTGTTATCCGTGCTGGTTTATTCTGGAAAGAAAATCTTCTCTTGTTTATTTATATCTTTTTAATGGTCGCTTATCAAGCGATCTACGCTGGAATCATTTATAATCTGCAGTCTTCAAAATAACTCCAAAAAGTTATTTATAAAGCGGATGAGATCTAGAAATGTGAAAAAATTTAGTTTGGAAGCAACCCTTTTAAAATAAAACGACTTAATTTATTTGCTAACATTAGTGTGAGGGTTTCTTTTTTTTTATTTCGGGAACTTTCTATATTGACGGACTGTAAAAATGGTTTCGCATTACTCGAACGATACCGCATCTAACAACTTATGGCGATCTTTACATTTCGTCCGCATATGCAAAGAGAAAGAGAAAATCAATCGTGTTGAAATCCGCGTATGCAAAAAAGCTGAACGCTCAACTTGCGTTTGCTTGATAGTATAGTATTCTTCGGATTATTAGGCGATCAACCATTTCGACATAGGGTATATTCGGGAAATGTACCCTGCTTAAGAAAATATATTTACGAGAAAAAAACAAGGTTTTTATACATAATCAATACGAGAAAATTCTTGATACCTTTAAAAATCGTAAAATAATACTTGCACTTGGTTACTAAACGTCTTCGTATTTCTTCAAATAAAGAAAACGAACGTACAGAATATATCGCCCGAATTGAGAATGACTCGATATGAAACCACTGCCGTTGGCATCCCTAACCTTTATTAGATGTGTTCCAGTCTGGAAAAAAAACATTACATCACACTCTATAATGCGGATCTGATTGGACGGAAAAACAGATTCGACTTACAGAATGTTTTAGCTGTAGGACTTCAAGGTGCCGCATGCCATCACGAAAAAGTCAAGTCTTACATATCGGAAACTCAGACTAAAAAATCATACATTTAATAATTTAAATATTGAGAGAGATATTAGACTTTACCTTTTGATTGTCCAATGCAGTTTATTGACTTTGTTTTCGAGTGCATTACATGAAAATTCTGGTTACCATCCCGATGCTAAGTTTCATGCATTTATCTTTGATTGCGAAAATTCTGAAATATGGGGAGAAAATTATCGAGCTCATCTTATGGCTGGAATCCAATTTTTTAATTAGTACATTCACCTCTCGCTTTTCACGGTTTCTTTTTAGCTAAGTTTTCACTTCAGGGAACTATCTCGAATTCCACACCCATCAATTTCAATGTAGCACGGTTTAGAAACGGTCTCCAAGCATTAAAAATTGCTCAAATGTCTTAGTTCGACCCAGGAAATTATAATAAAGAATAAAGGAAGCATTTCTGAATACAGCCTGACCTATTTGTTGCACCTTGAACTCGAGACGGCGCTCAAATGTAGCCTCATGCATTCGTATTGGCAATACCTATCCCTTTTCAAGTCTTTTCCAGGAACTCACGTACCGTGCGAAGCGAGAGATGGGTGTAGTTTCAAAAGCTTTGAAAAGGTTGGGAAACCAGATTGAATTTCGACTAAAAACGGACGTCATCAGTGGTAAATGATGAATCACAGCTACCTAATTCTAATAAACAGATTAAAGAAACTCTCAATTGATTGAAGTTGCTCATAGGTTCTTTTTTAGTCAAATGATAATCGAATGAAATAAAAGGATGGGTGGTTAGTGCTTTTTTCCCGGGAGTCGCGAGGCAATTTTTTCACGAAGTTTTGCGACCGAATCGCCTGTCTCCTCCAAGCGGCCTCTTCATCGCAAGCGACGAAGATGTGTGGGACTTTCGTTGTGTTATTCATGAACTTCGTCCCATTTGCCACTTTGAACGTCATTGACTATGCGTTTCCTTTATTTTTAAGCAGCGACGGATGTGTGCGGCATGCAACGAGAGCGGATTGTAACCCTCTCCGTCCCTCCCTCTCTTCCTCCCTATCCCCTCCCTCTCTTCCTTACTCTCCCCTCCCTCTCTTCCTCCTTCTCCCCTCCCTCTCTTCCTCCTTCTCTTCCTCCCTCTCCCCTCCCTCGCTTCCTCCCTCTTAAATGTAAGAATGGACCTTATGGTCTAAATTTCGCCCGAATAAAGACGATTATCTATCTATCTATCTATCTCTTCCTCCCTCTCCCCTCCCTCTTTAACTTACTCTCCCCTCCTTCTCTTCCTCCCTCTCCCTTCTCTCTCTCCTCCCTCTCCCCTTCCTCTCTTCCTTACTCTCCCCTCCCTCTCCCCTCCCTCTCTTCCTTACTCCCCCTCCCTCTCTTCCTTACTCCCCCCTCCCTCTTTTCTTCCCCCTCCTCTGCCTCTCTTCCTCCCTCTCCCCTCCCTCTCTTCCTCCTTCTCCCCTGCCTCTCTTCCTCCCTCTCCCCTCCCTCTCTTCCTCCTCCCCTGCCTCTCTTCCTCCCTCTCCCCTCCCTCTCTTCCTCCCTCTCCCCTCCCTCTCTTCCTCCTTCTCCCCTCCCTCTCTTCTTCCTTCTCCCCTGCCTCTCTTATTCCCTCTCCCCTCTCTCTCTTCCTCCCTCTCCCCTCCCTCTCTTCCTCTCTCTCTCCCCTCCCTCTCTTCCTTACTCTCCCCCTCCACTCTCTCTTTCCTTCCTCTCGACCTCAGTCACGCTTACAAAGGAAAAAACACCTCCGTTCCGTTTCCATGGCAAATTTTATGCGGCTTTTTTTAGCTCTTCGCTTTAGGGCACCCGGGAACAACCTCACCATGCGTCGTGTTTTAACTTGCGATTTATTATTTCAATGCTTCGAATATTATATCAAATTGTAGTGTCGCTAGCGAAAATGAATATTAAAGTGTTAGAAATTTATTATTTTCACATGGAAGACGATTCGACAGATTCAGTTTTAATGATTTGGATTGTTTTTATTGATCATATAAGCATCCTTGCCTAACTGTTATTATCGTTTCTTTTTTCTTGCTTCAATTTTGTTTATAAACGTTATACACTCAACGGTTAAACTTTCATGGCATTTACGGAACGTTTAAAGCTTAATTTTACTAAACAAATCCCTTCATAGTATATTTAGTCTTGGTTGAAAAAGCTCTGTCATAATATTACCTCTCTATCTTTCTCCACCCATCTCGTCCGTGTTCTCTGTGTCTCCCGCTGGCTTCTCCCAAATATTTTCTATCCTGACATTTATATTTACCTCATGTTTTAAGCACACAAACATATTGTATGTGTTTGTATCATCATAGTTAACCTGTCAATAGACAGGATCTTGACTACTAATGTTTAAAACTTGGTTCTCCTGCTTTTCACAATCTTATTCATTTCTTGGTAGCTCTACTTCTATCAACTGAATTTTTTTCTTTCCAGTTTTCCTACTAATGCGTCTTTAACCTTGCTCTTTCGCTCTCTCTCTCCAGGCAATGTCCGATCTAGTTCGCCTTCCTCTTTCTTATAATCTCTATCACCCTCCGCTTTTCTTCTATAGGTACTTCTTGGTATATTTTCCGTTTGCATTTTAAAAATACATATCGAGATACGAGCGCGAGACTAAAACGTGTTGACGCTAAAATAAATTATATGTAGGTATATTTGCAGCCAAGAAAACTTGAAAAAAATCCGAATTGGATTGAAATTAGTTTTTAATTCCGAAAAAGTATATGTATGCAGAGAGGCAACTGAGAGATATGGCGCCTATGGCAAAATTTCAGAAAACACCTTAGTTATGAAGAATATTATTTTTCCTGCATTTTAATGGAGAATAGTAGCATTTCATTAAGAGTAAATTTAACATTTAAGTATAAAATTAATACTTGTTTATGGTAAAATAAACTTTTGGCATGTTTTGTGAAAAAGTTGGGCGCCTTTTGCGGGGCAAATGCCATCTTCGCCGTACCCAAGTTACGGCACTGTATGTATGTATATCGGCTATCAAAAGATTTTGAGACTAATTGTTTTTAAAAATACCGTGGGCATGCTTCCGAGAGTGCCAATATTGCTGGAATCGGACATTTCAATCGCGGGGAGGACTAATTCGAAGGAGATAAGTTTTAATAGCGTGTGATTCCTTCGGTTTTTGTGTTATCCGGTCAGTCTCAAAACTTTTTGATGCCCCTTTATATATAAATTCTCATTTCCTCTCCCTCCCTCTTCTATCAACGAAAAGATTATCCATTATTTTCCTCATAACACAAACACACACTCACACGCAACTCTAGCCACCTTCTCTTTTATAAGGCTTCTCCTACTTCCACCTTTCCATTGGAAACCCCACCCGCTCCTCCATCCGTTCCCACATTATTATTCAATTGTTGTCTTAGCAACTTCCCCCTCCCCTCCACTCACTCCCTCTCTCCACTTCCTTATTCCTTCTCTTTCTCAGTTCTTCCTCTCCATCTTTCGTTATCCTCCTATCACTTTCTCCAACACTCGCCTTCCTCTCTCATTACCTCTTTCCCTCCCGCCCTCTCTCACTCTCCCTCCCTCTCTCCCTCACTCCCTCCTTTCCAACCTCTATTTCCTTCCCTCTCTCCCTCACTTCTTCTCTCCTTTTCTCCCTCTCATACTGTGTACGTATGCCAGTCTCGTTACCCACACCTTCTGCTACTACTATTCCGAAACGTGAGTTTTCACAGGTTGGAAAATTCTCGGAGCTTTCTAATTTACGACGTAGAGCGACCTTTAAGTACCTTAAAGCCACGGGCGTTCTCCTTCCGACGAAAGTTTTTTACTCTAAAAGTCTTAAACGATCCTGTTTTGTTTTAATCGCGCCGCCTAACTTTCGAGAGACTGATTTCTAGCAGCTTTTTTTCCTGGTAAAGTTTGGAAACATTATATGCTCTTCATTTCTTTTAAAAAAGAATTTTCTTATTTGTTTCGGTACACTTCCGGCATCGCAAATCAAATTGCAGGAGATAGATAAAGGGAAAATATTTATCATGGACGCTTCCAGCTGTAATCTCGTCAGAGAAGACCATTTTATATCTCAAGCACGTTAAATAAATAAATAAAACATATATATATATATATATATATATATATATATATAACATAAGATTATATGTATATACACACATGCATACATAGATACGGATAAAGTAAGGATTAGCCGTATTAGCGCGACTTTATTAAAACAAGCGATAACACGACAGCTATAAAATGAAGCTGCAAGGTTGATCGGCAACCTCTTGAGACAAAAAACCCTGCTGTTGAATATGCGGTTCAAGAAAAATTTGTATGCACGAAGAGGAAGAAGATGAATTGGACAATAATACGAAACAATTAGGAAAGAGAGTGTTATCAATTAATAAATAAGGTTGCGTACCTTTCCACGTAAGGATGGAAAAATCCGGCGATTTTGGGTATTGGAGCATCTATGGAAATTGTGAATGCAAAGTTTTAACTCTTCCTTAGTTCCACAAAGTTGTTTTAGTATCCAAACCTCCTGTTTCGACCTATGACCGTCATCATCAAGTGACAAGCGATAAAATAAATTGTGAAAAAAATTGTGGAAATTAGTATGAGTTAACGTATATAATTTATATCGCTATATTGTGTAGCTGCACTGGGTATTGACATGTTAACCGTTTCCTTCCTATTGTTAGAGATACACTACTTGATTTTAAAAAAGCTTTGAAAATAACTTAAGAATCGATTAAACCATTAAAAGCTAAATGTAGCATTCCTGTGACTGCCAGGGTAACATTTTGTGCCAACAGATGTCTATTATATCTTGAAATATAATGATAGGTAATAATGACTGGATTGCGCTGTACTTTCAAATTTATCGAGTCATTTATTACAATGGCAAGCGATTTTTTGTGAAAAATTATTATTTTCTTGAATTATTAAAGTTATCAATGTAGCTCAAACTTTGATTTGCAGAATACCTTACGTTAGATAAATATATAAATAAATATCTAAAATGTTAAAAAATATTTTTCCTTTACATTTACATATCTTGCAAAACAATATAAACTGTCCATAGAAAAAGAAAAAAAGCACATTAAAGGGTTAATTGTATCACACTATGACGATTTTTTATTTTATTTATTTTAGCTCATAAACAGCCGTTAACGGCCTTTTACAATGAGCGTAATAACTTTAACAAAGACGAACATATACAACCATGCCCTAGGCAGGATTCGAACCCGCCTAGCATTGGGAGCCAGACACGCTAACCACCTCTCTACCAAGGCATTTAGATATATTGACATCTACAGACATATATGCACACATAAATTTATATTCATTATTATTGCCAATGTTTGGATGAATTGAAAGAATCTACGGATACTGGAGATGTTTGAAAATATTCTACTGTACATTAACTTGTTAGGATAGCTGTACCGTTGTTTCCAGGCCAATTTAATTCGCAGCGGATGTTCATATTTATTCACGGGTAATGGTTCGATGTTTATTATGGAGAGGGTTGCGCTACCTATAGCTTCAGTTATCCACTGACCTCCTCGGGTCATCGTAACGGGTTGCGCTACATACATGTAACGTAAATATGCCTCTAGGGCTCCTTAATATTATAGCACGTTGACCCCTCTCTATACATTGCCGCTGTTACGCCAACACCCGTGAATCCGACGTCGAATTTAATTAACGATTCGATTTGATCCCACTCCTATTTATAGATTTCCTAGGCAACTCACAAGTCTAATAACAGTCGAATGAACTACAAGCGCATCTCGACCACATAATGGCAATTCCTAGCGATGATCATTCGAGCCAGTCTAATAATCTGTACCTAATTTAGGTTTAATGAAAAAAAGAACTTAGTTACTTCCACAAATTTAATTTTAAATGACCGGTTTCACGGTGTGATGCTACGATCGTAGTGAAACCGATCGTTTAAAATTAAATTTGTGGAAGTAACTAAGTTCTTTTTTTCATGATGAGTAAATTCCACAGGGTTGAGCCTGAACCTATTATTGATAACTTAGTAGTAGTAGTTCTTCATTTATACTGGTGCGTCGACATCGAGGGTCATTTTGCACCTTTGTCAAAGGGTTAATATTTACAATTTAATGATTATATATACATATACACACACATATATATAAATAAATAATAAAATAAAAATAGAAAAGAATAGAATTTAAAATCGTTGGAAAAGTCCAGCCTCCGTTAAAAATAATAAAACTTCATTCATCCTAGTTGTGTCGTCACCTAGGATGTCTCTTATACATCCCCTGATATTGCATTTCCTACGCAACTCAAGGTATTTTTGGCATTCTGTCAGGAGGTGCCTTATGGTAAGAACAGTGTCGCAGTCATCACATCGAGGTTGTACACGTGGGGTAGTAAAAAGGTACGAGTGGGTTAAGGCACAGTGGCCTATCCTCAATCGCGTGATGACCACCTCCTCCCTTCTACTAACCCTGACAGATGATTGCCATGCACCGGTACTGACCTTGATTGTGCGTAATTTGTTGTTTTCGAGGTTTTGCCATGAGGCTTGCCACTCCTTCTGCAGTGCGCCACAAAACATCGCACGAAGGTCTCTCCAAGGCACGAGATCTATTTGCACCTCTGGGTTTCCCAGGGCATCCTTAGCAGCGAGATCAGCTGCCTCATTGCCTGCTATACCTACGTGGCTCGGCACCCATACGAACTTAATTTGCACACCTCGACTCTTCAAGATGATGAGGGAGGAGTGCACATCCTGGACCAAAGGATGTACTGGATTATAGCAGGCAATGGATTGTAATGCGCTCATTGAGTCGGAACATATCAAGTGAGATATATTCCGACGTTCAATGCTCTCTAGGGCCAGCTTAATAGCTGTGAGCTCCGCAGTGTGGATACCACATAACGGATTAAGCTTGAACCCGGAGGATGTGTGCAGGGATACAAAGGCGCATGCGCATTCTGTTGAGGACTTCGACCCATCCGTGAAGATAGGTGTGAATCCTGGACAGCGTGACAGGATTTCGGCGAATGAAACCTCGTGTTCAGCAGGAGGACACTCATTCTTGGGCCTTCGAGCTAAATCAAATAAGATTTCTGGCCTCGGGGTATTCCAAGGAGGGTTACGCGGAACTTGCAATCTATAAATCTTGGGTAAAGTTAAATTATTGCCTATAATATAATTATAAAAACGAATACCAAGGGGCTTCAGGGCCCGGGGTCTTCTGTTAAAAACGTCCATTAAACTACGGTTAAAAACAATTTTAAAACACGGGTGCGAAGGAAGGGCTAAAAGTTTGCTGACATAACTGCACATCAGGACATTCCTCCTGATTTCCAACGGTGGCTCTCCAGCATCACAATAAATGCTGGGGATGGGACTGGTTCGAAAGGCACCAGTCGCCAACCGTAGTCCGGCATTGTGCAGTGATGTCAGTGTACGCAGATAAGATGCCCGGGCAGCACCGTATATAAAACAGCCGTAGTCGAGCTTGGACCGAACCAATGCCCTGTAAAGGAGAAGCATTGATGTTCGGTCCGCACCCCACGAGCGGCCAGTCAATGCTCGTAATACACTGAGCGACATCTGGCACTTCACCTTAAGGGATTGAATATGGCTTCGCCAATTTAGCCGCTCATCAAACAGAACACCCAGGAAACGCACTGAGTCCACAAAATTCAACTGGTGGTTGCCCAGCCGAAGTATAGGTTTGGGGAATATACCCCTGCGCCTATTAAAATGGACACAACATGTTTTCTCTTCCGAAAAACGGAAGCCATTTCGGCGGGACCACTCGTGGAGACGATTGAGCGTAATTTGTAGCTGCCTCTCAGCCAGTGCTACCCTTGACGATCGACAAAATATTGCTAGGTCGTCAACAAACAGAGAGGCTTCCACAGGTGGTGTGATGGAATTTACTACATCATTGATCGCTATTGCGAACAGCGTTACGCTTAATATGGACCCTTGCGGAATTCCATTTTCCTGAGGATATGTGTCGGAAAATGAGTTTCCAATACGGACCTTAAAAACTCTATCCGATAAAAAATTTTGAATAAAGGTAGGCAGATTGCCTTTAAAACCCCACGACCTAAGACACTTTAAAATTTTAAAACGCCATGTCATGTCGTAGGCCTTCTCCAGGTCAAAGAAGACCCCCACAACATGCTGGCGATGGACAAATGCCTCTTGGATGAAGCTGTCAATCCTTACCAAGTGGTCGACAGTACTCCTATGCTGCCTGAAGCCACACTGGATGTTGGAGAGAAGATTATGGTTCTCAAGACACCAAACTAGCCTTTGGTTCACCATTCTCTCCATTAGCTTGCACAGGCAGGAGGTCAGAGAAATTGGCCTGTAGTTCCCGAGGAGAGTCTTGTCCTTTCCCTGTTTAGGGATCGGGACTACTATAGACTCTCTCCAACTCTTGGGAAAATCTCCATCTTGCCAGACTTTATTAAATGCATTCAACATCTCTCCTAAGATAGAGTTCGGCACACATCGCAGGAAGGCATTGTGGACACGGTCCATTCCTGGAGCGGTGTCCCTCAGATCAGCAATGGCTGACTCCAGCTCCCACAGTGTGAAGGGGTCATTGTAGCTAGCTCCGGCCAGGCCTGGTTCGAAGGGGTGGAAGCCTCCTTCTTCACGACGCTTATGCGACGCGAAGGCCAGATCGTAGTTGGCCGAGCTACTTATGGAAGCATAGTGATTTCCAAAAGCCTCAGCTACTGTGGCTGGCTCCATCACAATGGACCCATTCACAACAACAGATGGGGTGCCTGGGAGATGATAAACACCGGAGATACATTTCACTTTCCTCCAAACCTGTGCAATAGGTGTTCGGTGGGTGATCGAACTGACATACTTCATCCAAGAGTTCCTTTTTGCAGTTTTCACCACCTGACGAGCCTTCGCTCGCAGGCGCCGGAATGCCGCTAGATTCATACATGTAGGGTACTTGTTAAAAATGCGTAGGGCCTTCTTTCGTTTCTTGATTGCTTCAGCACATTCATCGTTCCACCAAGGCACTGGTGGACGACTTGCCTTGACAGCTGAAACAGGAACGCTCTTCTCTGCAGCATGCACTACTGCATTACGAAGGTCCTCTACGTTTTCAACGCCACTACGAGTCGAGTTAAAATTAAAATCAAGATTCTTTTTAAAATCCTCCCAGTTGGCTTTCTTTAAAAGCCATTTCTGGGGGCTGTTAAAATTTTCACAAAAAAAATTTTTACGGATAAGAAGGGGGAAGTGGTCACTTCCACAGAGATCGTCATGGACTTGGAGTTTAAAACGGGGAGCAATACTACTGCTGCAAATCAATAGATCTATTGAGGAGTATTCTCCTGTAAAAGAGTTAAAACGAGTCTTTTCTTTTTTATTAATTAAAATAAGATTAAAATTTGTTAAAAACTTTTCTAAAACACGCCCTCGCCGATTAGAACCACTCACAGTTTCTCCCCAAAGGGTGCTATGAGCATTAAAATCGCCCAAAAGGACGAATGGCTTGGGTAATTGCTCCACCAGATCCTGCAGGATCCTCATGGTGACTGGAGCCCACTCCGGAAGGTATACATTACAGAATGTAACCCTCTCCGGTATAGCTACCGTCACAGCTAGGGCCTGCAAGGGTGTCTGCAAGTCTACCCGGGAGGTGTATAGGGTCTCTCGGACAGCAGCAGCAACACCACCTTGCGCTCGTCGACCGCTAAGGTCATCTAGCCGCAGGATGCTGTACCCCTTCAATTTAGACGTGTCGGTAACCTTAAAATGAGTTTCTTGTAAGAAAATACAGGACGGGTTAAAATGTGCAATTAAAACCTTCAACTCCTCTAGATGTTTAAAATAGCCATTCAAATTCCATTGAATGGCAAACATAAATATATATTTAAAATGATAAAAGTAAAAGACTCGCGATTAAAACCCATCTCTGTGGAAGGGAAGCTTATCGGTTAAGCTTCAACTTCCTACCCTTCTTCTGGTTCAGGAGGAGGATTTTGAGTTGGTCCTCCTCCAACTCGCCTTCCTCCATCTCCTCCTCGCTTAGTGCCATCGCATCACGAGGAGGAGATTGTGGTGGAGTTATCTCACGTCTCAGGACGTGAGCTTTTGTCTCTGTGTCATTTTCCTTTGGAGCAGTCTTCTTGGAAGATACCACACAGATGGTTTTATCCACATCCATGGATGTGGCAGTATTTTTCCCTGTTTTTCCTAAAGATTCCTCTACCTTTTTTCCCGTTTTTTTCCTTGGTTGCTGTCCCTGATTCTCTGTCTGTATTCCTATGCTGGCTGTTTTAATAGGAGTTGATGGTGTTGCTGCCGTTGCCGCATAGGACCTCGAAAAAGTTGGGGCTACGAGCACCTTATACTTCTTCCGGGCCTCAAAATATGGGATCTTCTCCGTCACCTTGATCTCCATGATCTTCCTTTCTTCCTGCAGCTTTGGGCAATCCCGCGAGTAGACTGGATGTGGTCCACCGCAATTGCCACAAAGGGCAGGAGAGGCACAAGAATCCCCATCGTGCTTATTCTTGGCACATTTTGGGCAGATAGATTCGCCCTTGCACCGAGGTGCAATGTGGCCAAATCTTTGGCATTGATAGCAACGCATGGGGTTCGGAATGAAGGGTCGGACTGGGCAAGACTCGTACCCAACGAAAACTTTTTCAGGAATTTTGTCACGTGCAAAGGTGAGTACCACCGAGGTGGTATTCATGGTCTCACCATTACGTTTAGTCGTGAGTCTACGACAGGAGATGACCCCTTGCGAAGCCATCTCCTTCGTTATCTCGTCGACTTCAACGTATAAGAGGTCATAACAAGAAATTATGCCTCGGCACGTGTTAAGGGTCTTATGCGGCTCAACGGTGATTTCTATGTCGTGAAGCTTCGTCATCGACAGCAACTTCTGGCTCTGCTTCTCTTCAGACGTTTCTATCAGCAGAGTACCGTCACGCAACTTTTTAACATTAATAGACCCAGGAACAGCATTGGTCAAAACTTTATGAATTAAGAAGGGAGATACCTTGGTGAGGTTCTCTCCCTCCTTCTTACATTTCATTATCAAATACTTGCGGCATGTGCCGACAACCATATCTCGCCCATCCGTTTCCGGACGGGGTCTTTTGGGAGGAGGTAGTCCTTTCATAATAAGGAAAAATTTTCATCTCTTGGTCTCCCCACCCACCACGGAGCCACACATTTGGGACGCCACACCGCAAACCGGTATGGTCGCCAGGGCTAACCAAGGGATATAGCACCCGCAGCTAGGCTGCCTGCTTCAGGTTAGGTCTCAGCACCCACTCCACCCACCATACATGGGCCTCCAACCCCATGCACCTTCGACCCCCCTCCACAGACCTCCATAGCCCAAAGCACTCGCCACCGGAACGCCGAAACGTGACGGAAGCCGATTGGCCAGGTGTGGCTAGCACCTGACCGCCCGTCTACAGTGAATCTGGGGCCTAAGTGGTGTATTACTCCATGGCCCTTCCAAGGCATCCGACCTCTTCCGGAACCAAGGAGCTCAACCACCAGGATCCCCTTCTCCCCCTTACGGGCCGCCGTGCACGGCAAACACACGGGTGGATTCTTAGCCAGATGTTGTGGCTTTATGCACAGATAGTGAACCCACCTACTATCTGGACACTGCCCTCGGCAGAAACTGGGGTTTTTTTAACGAGGTCTGCTCCTCGCCTCATTGGTCGCCTCTTACGACCAGCAGAGGGGCTGCGGGAGTATTCTCAATCCCCCTACCCGCAGGGGGGTTGATAACTTAGGTTTGTTCACTAAAACGATAAACAAGAATTTTTTCTCGAAAATTTAGTTGATAATCTAAATCAATTTAGAGTGAATTTATAATGGAGGTCCGCTGCTGTGGGTATGGAACGAGGATATGTGGTCAAATCAAACGTTTTTTTTGTTGCAGAAGCAGTCTCGGGGTCCAAGAAGTCCATTCAGTATATCATACGGTGACCAACCGTCCAAAATTTGATGAAACAGTTCTTCTTTTTCATCATCAGTCGTTCCGCTTTGTTTAATATCGCGCTCTTTTTAAAATCATGATTTATAACCCAAATTGTTATTCAAACCGCCCCGAAACACTCTCACTGGCCACATCAAGCTATCCGATATCTATTACTTCTATCTATGTAAGGCTGACCCATCATAAATTCACCATAAATAAGCCACTGCACTATGTCCCTTCTAAGCTTCATGAAAAGTTGCTCACTTTTGATCAAGGTTTTCCAAACTCTTTTCGTCGCGTACCTCTATGAGCCTTATCAATCAAATGAAGTACTCCCTTAAAAATTGCTATAAATTATATGCGTCCAATTAATGTTATTTTTAACAATTAATATCCGTCCTCTTACTGGAGTAGAGGAAAAAATTGATAACAACCGTTGCCCTACATAATAACATAATTAAACAAAATGTTTCTAAATGTCACACACTTCCACTTTTCACGATAATTTGCAGTGGAACCCTTTTCCCAGTTCCATTTGCTGTGTAACTATTCTGTAGTTAAGTGTTAGTTTTGTGCCAAGATTGCTAGCATTTTAGGGTATTTCACTGCTGCATTTATTGAAGGAATGTGAAGTTTAATCGCTATATGCTTTGAACTTGAGGTTTTATTTATGTACATCGTTAAAAGTAATAATTTATGTTTTGAGCCTTGTGTTTAATAAGGATACTGTCATGCAAAGAGTTGGTTTCTGTTGTAGTATTTTCTTTAGTAATATCTGCTTACTGCTATAAGAAATACATTGCTGCTGCAATTGCTGTCAACTTTACTAACAATAAGTATTTCCCAAAGTAGAAATAATAGAGGATAAATTGCAATTTGGACAGTTTAAAACATCTGTCAGCCGAAAAAAGGTTCAAGAGTGATAAATGTTTATTACAAGGGATTTTATGAATAAGCGGGACTTTTAACCACAATGAAACTGAATTTTTATTTTTTAAATTAAACCATACGCCATTACGTAATTTTTTGAAGTACCCCTTCGTACCTATCAAAGTACCCTCAGGGGTACGAGTACCCCAGTTTGGGAAACCCTGCTTTAGACTACATCATCCTACAAAGCATTTTCCTATTTCTCATACACAACGTCGATTACCACGCATATTGGAGAGCTATTACAGTCTACGTGTAGTATACGCATACATTTACGGAGTAAGGACTCCAATATAAGAGACTAGATCCATCGTGATCACTAGTGGGACACCCATATTCGCTTAGCGATAAAAAGGAAAAAGTTGGCCTCTATAGGGAGAATTATATAAGTAGCGGTTATTTCGAAGTAGCTCCTAAAAAGTGAAGAAATTATGCTATTTATCCTTGGTTCGACTGCAGGTCAAATATACGTCAGCTGAGTGGGACTCTTACAAAAAAGGAGTCACTAAGGAGATAAAAAAGGTGCAGCGCAGGGCAGCGAGATTTGTAAAGAGAAATTACGATAGTAAACAAAGTGTAAAGTCATTAATATATATATATATATATATATATATATATATATATATACTGACGCTTGCCAACCAACCCTTTGCTCGCTGTTTCTTTGTTCCTACAATGTACCTATTGGATTTACATTAGTGTCAAGTGAATATGTTTTGAATATGGGATTAATTGAATATAACTATTTTATACGGAATTTACATTGGGTTTCTAATAACAAATTAACAAAAATGATAAATTTAAATGACATTTAATTTAACACTTCATTGTAAACTACATTTTTAATTATTTGATTTTCTGCTCATTTATCATTTCCAGTTATTTGTATTTTCACACCCTGACGTGATGTGAGTTTAATGAATATATTTTTCAGGGATTTAGGTTTGGTTTTAAATGGCAAATTAAGAAAATTAGTTGAACAACTCGATAAAAAAGAGAGCTGAAATTTCCGGAGATTAAAAATGGCTGAGGTATAGAGCGTTCAAGAGAGAAAGACAACCAGAAATAGGATTTCAGTAATATAGATGAAAAAATAAATGACATGAATACTGCAGCCGATTTATTTGCATTTAATTCACATGTTCGTTCATTTTGAGCAAATTTTAATCCTATTTCCGATCTTCAAGACTTCATATAAGTGCATATACGCTGAAATTACCCGGGACAACAATACCCGTAACAATGGAATCTTAGTATTGAAATATTTTTAAAAAATTCCAAAACTCGAGTATAAATTCAAAATACGAGCGAATTTGCCTGAGATTGAGTATTCAATGATAAGAATAAGAATTCTCATTTATTTTAGCATGTTTCAGCGTAAATTTCATGTCGATAACTTAATTTTAAGATATTTTAAAGAGTAAATAAATGAAAGCTTTCAAACCAAAAAGGTGATTTTTACTTGTTAACTTATGAGAGACGAGATCCATCCTCTGGAGTCAAACCCGTGACCTCATTCGAAATTATTTTCGATTATGACGTAGAGATTTATTAACACCGAAATTCTGAAAATTTTCAGGTTTCTAAGTTAATTTATAATCGAGTTATTTACAAAATTAGAGCGTTACGCATCATGACGATGACCATTACGATTTTATAATATAGAGAGATATATCCGATAGTATAGCGAATGAGATAGTAGATCTTATCAGAAGCCCGACGTATCTCGAGATGCAGGATAGCGAGGGCAATATTCGCGAGATCGATTGTAGAACAGAGCGATATATTCCCTACGACGATAACAGAACTAATAGAAAAAGATAATGTAGGAAAACTAGGGAATTTTGGTGCATTGCACCACCTGCCATTCATCAATAAGGCGACATGCAGGATATCATGTAAATATAGATGTATACACAAATTAATGCTAATACTTTTACAACGTTAATAGAACATTTGAACCCTCTTATTAATAGCCCCTTTGATTCTTGGGAAGGAACTAAGGAGTCCTTGAGGAAATTTCTCCTCCACGGTTCTGTGAATGACGGGATATTTAACCTCATAATTTCTTTGATATTTATCATTTTCTCTGTACGCGTGGTCGTTTTTCATCGACGGAATTCGGTGTTAAAAACCTTTCCTCCAGATCTTCCTTTTCTTTTTCCAGTTACGAATGCCAAGTGTCATTTACGCTTACGTCATTCTTCTGCAATTAGCCATGAATTGAACTCACAAATTCGTTTATTCATCACTGGGAAATTATAGAACTCATCTGGTAGCGGAAAACAAAAACGCGCATCTCTTTTTTCACAACTTTGTCATAGCTATTGGAAATACTTAAGATAATTATTATTTTTTTATTCTTTGTACTTAAGGTAAATATTATTGAATTGGACAGGTTCAGCTAAGAAATTAAGAATGGCTGGCGTCAAAAATGGCAATGAAAAACGAAAACGTACCGAATAAATGCGATCGCAGATTCGCGCAGATCGTATGTGGCACGAGGAATAATCTCGAAAGACGCCCATTGTTGGTAAGCTCAGTGAACCAAGAGAAAATTGCGAAATGTGCTTTCAGGAGAGTCGCGAGTGTGCCTCAATGGCTCGTAAAAATAATTCCGAGAAAGAAATATTGGACGGACGCTGTGTTCTGCCATAAATCCCGCTAGTGTTTTATCAGTGTATCATGGTGACAATGATTACCATTGTTGTCGGGAAGGTAATGGTGCTTTGAAGCGGAAAATGGGCGTTTATTTCAACACGTCTTAACAAATATCCTTTTTTGTGAAAACAAAAAAAAATCTGCTGAGGTGCGACTGTTGTCGAAACAACTCGACCAGGAAAGTCGACAGCCTAAAAAAAAAGATAGCACGACGATGCTTAATTAAACTATTAAATGCAAATAATTATGCGTCACCATTATTTTTCCACCCGCGTGAATATAGTTTAAATCGTTCGGTGGTGATTAACCGAAACTAGATTCTAAATTTAGAATCTATTTTCTGTGAGCCTCCTCCATAACCTTCTTATGGCTGTTTAAGATACCTGAGATAGGTGCATGATTTTTCGATTTTTGATGCTTAACCCTCGCCGGATGACTGGGGTCTTTTCTGACCCCAACCTTCGTAAATACGTTATATTTTTTTGTAATATTTGTTTGAAATTTCAAGAATTCCTTCATCAATCTGTCCAGCACCTTTGGGATGAATTTCATACTTAAACTCTAGAAAAATGCCTGAAAATTAATAAATATATCTTATGGGGTCACATTTGACCCCACTAAGCCAAGAAGTGACAAAATATTTGTAAATAATATTTCGTTTTTGACCGCCTCCTAGTTGTAACTGCAACTAATTTAGTAAATATTTTCTTTATGAATGGTCTCCGATCGTGCATTCAGGAATTTTATACAAATATTTGGACTGTACTAAATATACCTGTACTACAAAGAAAATTCTATTATTTATGTACTGCATTGAGAAAAATTAAATGTTTTGACAGTTATTTAATTTTGAATAATGATTGCTTAGAGAATATTCCCATTAATATGCTCATAAAAAATAATTTTGCGATAAAAACAACAACTATATAACTGGGGTCAAAAAAGACGTAACTAAAGATGTAACTATTCTCCAGTCATCCTGCGAGGCTTAATATGAAATGACCACACTGTGGTTATTTTCGAAATGTGCATTTAGGGCTTTTAAATAAATACTGGTGTAGTTGTCTGATTATCTCTGTGTGTGTGTGTTTGTGCGTGCGCGTGAGCCCCTGGCGTGGAATCATTTTCCCGCAAACTCGCACACATAACACTTCGGACCCTGGAGAGAATTAATTTTCTGTAAACCGGGTAGGTGTGTATGTGTGTGTACTATCACCAATATTTAATTATTAATACATTTTTTGGTCTATAATGTGGTTAAAAAAATTTCATTCAATCGTGGAAGATTACAGTGTTGTCATGTCATATTATGGAATTATTCTACACGATTACGTCATCAGCAGTTGAGACTTAAGTGCTCATTCTTGAATTTATTTTTAGCTGTAAGACGTTGGTAAGTTACCCACCTTCAAAACAACGTACTCGTACGGCGATCGATTCAAGAATAAATCTCGCATATCAGACTGTAAGGCAAGAAAATTAATCTCTCAAAATAAAACCTTAATTCTGTCACTCTGTATAACTCTTTTTAAATGTGTTTTTGACTAGGTAGAAGATTGGTAGGAATACTTCAATCACGCATCACAAGTCAATGATGATAAAAAAGAACTGAAAGAAGTTCCGAGATTGGATCCAGGAATTAATTTCTGCTTCCCGTAAGATAACACGTAAAAAGTGATTTGTCGACGTGCAGGCTTACATTCTTTTTGAAATTAAAATTAGAAAATATTAACCCTTGATCTTCAGATTTGGGACTTTTTTTAAGAAGAATACATTATCGTCGAATTTTGACATCAATTTGAAATTGTTCTTATTTATCGTTCAAATCACATACTTTGGAAAAATTTGCGTTTAATCGTTTGCTGACTTGGCAACCATGTTGTTATAAAAAATGTGAGCTTCTGTTGTTGTCTCAATCCTAATATACGTACGAAAGGTTACATTATAATTTAACTGGCGAGCATTTAAATTCATGCCCCGCCATTTTTGACGGATACTTACTCTAGTTTTGTTAATAAATTAATACTGCCACCGCCATTTAATAAAGGTGGAAAAGTCATCCGCATAATTTCCCCATCCCTGTTGTTAAGGGATAAAATATCGGCAAAATATTGGTGCAGATTATGCGAGTTAATTGGTTGTATTTATATGTACAGGTATACTTCACACCAGGTATGTATTAATGCGTACATTCAAGGCGACCAACTTTCCAGTAAACTAAAGAGGGATATTTCAAATAGGTATGTATCGACTATAAGGAGGCACATATTACAGTGGTGTGTGTATTTATTGATAGACCTGCCTTAGATAGATGGAAATAATAGATATCAGATAGCTTGGTGTGATCAGTGAGGGTATTTCTGGGATGTTTAAGTGGCAATTTTTGATATAAATCGCTATTTTTTTTAAAGCGGGACAAAAGTTGGAACATTTGACAAAGCGGAACTATATATAGTGATGATGAAATGGAAGGATTTCCTCTCCAAACTGGGACTGCTAGTCACCCTATCGTACATGTATACTTCATGTTATGTATGTATTTATGCGTACACGCAAACTTCATCTGCCCGTTTTATATTTTACGCAGTCTTCTCCACGTCCACATTTCGAAGCATTCCAAGCAATTTGTATCATCTTTCTCGAGAACACAGGTATATGCCATATGCAAACTGATAATCTACACCAAGAGTTTCGCCAGCTTTTTCCTCAGCCCTTCGTTAGATTTACCTTGGGAAGAGGTACTGTACTGTACTGTAAAACACAAAACCAATTTCATTGGTTTGAAAAAATCCTCTTATGCTTTCGGTTTGTCTGTCTGACGCGCTAAGTCCTAGACGAAAGCAGCTAGAGGCTTCGTTTTTTCTACAATCGATTCAGCATCGTTTCGTTGCGAACATTTTCTCTGTTTGCCCCTCTGTCTAAAATAAAAAAATCCTCTTGTGCGTTCGATTTGTCTGTCTGTCGGACACGCTATCTCTTAAATGAAAGCAGCCAGAGACTTCGTTTTTTCGCCAAGCGATTCAGTATTCTGTTGTTGTGAACGTTCTCTCGGTTTTTCCGTCTAAATAAAAAAACGACATTTACTGTCTGCAGGTATTGGAAATAAAATGCCGCGTCCACGGCGAAGAAACGAGAGAAACCATCTATCGGGAATAGAGGAGGGAAAAACAAAAACAACGCGAGCTTCCTCGACTCCCGTTGCGTGCATATGCCGATGTTTTCCTTTTCCCCATCGCCGGTTTCATAACGACGGAATGCTTAGCCAGCGAGGCCGCGAGACGACGTCGTGAGCGACTATTGCGGACCCATTCTCTCTTAGCAACCGACCACAAAGGAAGTCGCGAGAAAAAAAAAATAGAAAGGCTCTCCCTCTCCTTTCCATATCACTCTCGCTCTCTCTCTGCCGCTTTTACCCCGCTCGCCCCTGCGGCGGCGTGCTGTGGACTCGGCCGTCCGTCACCCTACCCTGCCGCCAACCAACAACGCTCGCTGAGCCGCCCTTACACAGGCGCGCACACACAAACACGTGATGTAACATCAACCGCGGACAACGCCCCCTTTATGGAGAGGGAAGAAATACAATCGACGTTCATCTCTTCCGGCCGTCTCCGCGTCGAAGACCGTCAACCTTTTCTATCGAAAAAAAGAGGGACACCCTTCCCTCTGTCTAAAGGAACAGTGAGGGAGAGAAAGATCAAATTCCTCCATCTCTCATTCTCTCTCCGCGGGCACCGCATTCCTATCTCCCGTCAAACTCTATAACCCCCCTTTTCTAGGCGCGTTTTGCTTCCAGCGTGAGTCTCTACTAGCTTCGACCTGCACATTCGTCCGTACGCATGTTCGATCTCGAAATCTACCAGATGGATTTTTATGAAATTTGATATTAAGACTTCTGGAGAAAGGCAATGAGAAAATGTAGTTCACTCAATCAAGTCATGGTTTCCATTTTACAGGAACCAAATAATGAAGCTTCCGTCATTCTGTCTTTTCCTCTCCCCCTCTAACTATGCCCTTAATTATTTTATCTCTTTTAATTTCATATTCTAGTTCTCTTAATTTACAGTGGAACTTCCATAAGTCGAACTTCTAGGGTAACAAAAAATATTCGAGTTTTAGAAAATTCGATTTATGGAAATTCGTTTTTCCGCTCTATTTACCTTTTTATTGTCGTTTTCTACATTTTTCTTTCGTTTCGCTGCAATCTGTAAATCTTGATTCACCCTCTATATGATAATTGTAAAAGTACATGCTTGACAACTGGGCTCAGGTGTAAGAAGAGGGGGCTATAACAAGGCAACCTCATTTCAGAAGAAAAGGACAACTATGTAACTTCCACACAAAAGTTGAGCCGAATTCCTTGGATTATGAAGCAACCTCGCCCAAATTAAGTCTCTCTACCTCTATCTCTCTCCTCTCTCTCTCTCCTCTCCCTCTCTCTCCTCTCCCTCTCTCTCCCCCCTCTCTCTCTCCCTCTCTCCTCTCTCTCCCTCTCTCTCTCTCATCTCTCCCCCTCTCTCTCTCATCTCTCCCTCTCTCTCCCCCCTCTCTCTCTCATCTCTCCCCCTCTCTCTCGCATCTCTCCCCCTCTCTCTCTCATCTCTCCCTCTCTCTCTCATCTCTCCCTCTCCCTATCTATCTCTCAATGTTCTCTACCTCAACCTGCCCCTTTCCTTCATCTACCTATCTCTCTCCTTCCCTTCTCATTTCCTTGTCTCTCTCTATCTTCTCTTTCGCCTTTCAACCCTCATCTCTCTCTCCATATAATTATCCCTTCTTCCTCTCTTCTTTTCCCTTTCCCCTCACTCAACCTTTCACTCTCCCTCTCTCTTCCCATTTTTATGCGTTCTTTGCACGAAATGAACGCATATAGGGGAGGTCGTTTCCGTCCATCCGTCCGTCCTTCCGCATGTTAAAACTCGGAAACCGCTGCTGAAATGCGATATTGAGGAGTTTTGGTAAAATTTGTCGAATAATTTCAGTTTTGGTTAAAATCGGGCAACAATTACGATCTCTTTACATGAAGACCTACATGTAGTTTACAATGTTCCTCTTTTTCAACTCGGGAACCGCTGGACGTATTTTGATGAAATTTGGTATTGGGAAGTTTTACTAAAATTTGTTGACCGATTCCAATTTTGGTTAAAATCGGACAATAATAACGACAACTTTACATAAGGACTTACATGTGTTTTACGGCATACCTCGCTAGCTTCTCGTTAAATATTCATCAGAGCGAAAAATATTGAGAACATTGTGAAATCTCAAGGAACGCATTTGGAAACTGTGTACTCCGACACAGTACACCTTTCCATTCTCGTTTCATCCCATTCTCTCCACTTTCTTTCTCTTATTCTCGTGCGGATGTTTTCCTGTAGTATCTATTTGACCTTTTCTCTTTCTTTCCTATTTTCCTTTTTATTTTTCTCCATTTCTTCTTTTATTGCTGCTATTTTACGCAGAGAACTTCAGTATATTTCGCAGTTTCATGCATCTTTCTCTTCCCGTGCATTTATTTGTTCCTTTTTAGAGCTTTTCGTCAATGCTGAAAAGCACTATTATCTTCGTGATGTCCGTCCGTCTGTACGCATATATCAGGGAAGAATTGGCTTAACCGATTTCAACTAAATTTGGTACATAGAATATTCATATATATTAATGACCAAAATAACATTTTTGGACAGGATTTAATCAGCAGGGGTGCCACAATTACAAAGTTAAACTTTTCTGTAATTATGAATTTGGAAGGAATTGACTGAACCGATTTCAATAAAATGATGTATGAAGGAGGCGAGTAACATAAAAAAACAAAATCAAGATATTTAGAAAAGATCTCAAAACCAGGGCTGCCACAATACAAGTAATAAAAAATTCTATTTTACAAGTATATTTGTTGAACTGTCCTCATCAATTTTAACCAAATTTAATGTTTTTAATGTACACAAAAATGAAAAATCGTAATAGCATATTTGGACCAGATCAACCAAACAGGGGTGCCACAATTACAAATTAAACTCTTTCAGTAATTAAGGATTTGGAAGGAATTGGCTGAACGGGTTTCAATAAAATTTTGTATATTAGATTTGTACAACATACCACAATAAAATGAAGATGTATAAGTTGGAGCTATCGAGCAGGGCTACCACAGTAAAAAGTAAAATAATAATTCTTTTACGCGTATTTCTAGAGAACTGACCAGATGGATTTAACCAAATATGATATATATTTAATCTTCATATAAATAAATAACCAAAACAGCATATTTCAACCATGTCTACTAGACAGGGCTACCACAATATCAAGGTTAGAATTTTTCTGTAACTACAAGCTTCGCAGTTATTCGCCGAACCAATTTCAAAGAAATTTCGTTTGTAGGGCGAGTATAGAATTGCAAAACGAAATGATCATGTTTAGAACGAATCTTAAATGCAGGGCTACCACAGCATAAGGAAAAATAATTTTCTGATTTCAATGCAAATGCATTAGTATACTATTATACAACGGCAAATTTCACGAAAGGCACTTCTGTACCACTGGAAACCCGTGTGCATCCCAACTTGTTTCTATTTCTTTCCTCTATTTTTCTTTTTAACCTATACTCTTTTATTGCTTGTATTTTTATGTATGGTTATCTTATATATTATAGTGTATCACATGATCACATTTAGTGAACTTAGTAGGTTTTGCATGTTTTGCGCACCCTCCTTCTATGTGGATATTTTCCTGCAGCGGGTTTTTTATTTTTCTCACACAATTATATCTTTTTACAATGATTGCATTATTATTATATTATTATTAATTCTTGAAAGTATTATTATATTTGTATCATGACAAGGGGTTAGGTGGAAGATGGAACTTTCTAGTCTCAATCTTGCCCCAAATAAAGACCTTATCTAATCTCATTTTTATATGTCTTGCCCCTCTCCCGTCTCCCCTCCCCCCTCTCTCTCCATTCGCCACTCTCTCGCTTTCTGTCCTTATCCATTTTTGTTTCTTTAATTATATCTCTTTCTCCTTTGATTGTCTATAATAGTCCGAGAGGTTGATTTACCAGAAAAACCTACAATCCTACAAAATCTCTCTCCTTCGCCCTTCCTCGACACTTTTCTTCTCATAACTCTCTTATTCGTTGTCTTTAAAACTCTCTCCCTATTGAGTTCTCATTATCTCCATCTTCCACTCTCCTCATTTTCCTTTTCGAAAGTATAAGAAAGCTACAAATGTTTTAGGTGTAGGATAATTAAAAGTGTAAGAATGTTTAAAGCCAAATAAGTTTTACAAATGTTGAAGGTGTTGGATAATTAAAAGTGTAAGAAGGTTTAAAGCCAAATAAGTTTTACAAAAGTTCTAAATCAAGTGTAGAATTTATTTTTGACATTTGAGTGAAAAATGTTATTTTTTAATTATTTTATTCTTTCACTTTCTTACTTCCCTTCTCTCTGTCTACCTCCTCTCCCCTCTATCTCTCAATTTCTGAAGGAACCATACATTGATAGGTTCGAGAGATTCGATCCTCGAAGCAAAGAGTTGAGGGAGATTGGGGGCGGGAAGGGGGAGGGAAGGAGATCTTACGTCAGGGCGAATCGAACACGCAGGAAGCCTTACTGTTGTACGTCCAGGTTACGTGACATAAAACGAGAGGGAGAGAGGCAGGGGCGGGAGGGAGGAAGAGGGGGGCGAGAAAGGGGTCGAGAATGGAGGAGAGGTTTCTTTGTTTGCTCTCTTCCTCTCTCTTTCCCTCTCCCTCTCTTTCACCCCTCTCCCTTTCCCCCTCTCTCTTTCCTCCCTTCTCTCCTCCCTCTACTTCCTCTCTCCCTTCTCTCTTCCTCTCTCTCTCTCTCCCTTCTCTCTCTCTCCCTTCTCTCTCCCTCTCTCTCTTCCCTCCTTTCTCTCCTTCCATTCCCTCCCTCTTTCTCCCCTCTCTCTTTCTCTCTTCCACTATCCCTCTTTTCCCTCTCTCTCTCCCCTCTTTCTATTACTCCCACTTACTCTCCCCCTTTCTCTTTCCCTCTCTCTCTCTTCCCTTCTCTTTCCCTGTCTTTTCCCTTCTCTTTCCCTCTCTTTCTTCCCTTCTCTTTCCCTCTCTCTCTTTCCTCCTCTTTTTCCATGCCGCGGTTATAACCGAGTGGAAGAGGAAGACTCTGACGTCCAACGATTCGGCTCGCAGTGTTTGCAGGGGGCGTATCCGAGCGACGCGGATACGCCGGTTTATGTATCTGTTTCGTAACGAATCGTTTTGTGGAGCCATGTCGATGCGTTTTGGGCGCGGTTAAATTTGTATTTGCACATTTATTTAGCTATAAAATTATTTAAAACGGTCATATTTCGATTGAACATGTTAATGTTGTATTTTGTACACTCACGACTTTACGCGGATCTGTATGAATTCTTTTATATATACTGTAAATTCTTGTCTAAGAAGGGGTCCCCCATAGTGTACATGTTTATACAGGTTAAATGAAATAACCTTATGTTAAATTAAAGAACTAAACTATGAGAATTCGAGAACATACAAAGTTACACGAATTCACAAGATTAATATTCACTCATTAAACGACATAAAATATTAAGAGCGATAGTAACCATGGTAATTTTTGTCATACCATACAAAATAATTACAATATATGGTTTAATTTCAAAGATAGTTACTCGATATAGACTTGTTTTTAGGCAATTAAAAATTTAGACGCCTATGGCCGAACTTCTTTCTCGAATCCGAATCTCCACATGCCTCGGTAGGCCGCCGATCTCCTGAAAGACAAAACACTCTCGTCAGAATACCCGACGACAGCCCTACACGGCTGGTAGGTAGACTACACCAGTGGTTCTCAAACTGTGCCGCGTCACACTGGTGTGCCGCAGAAGATATTTAGAGGTGCCGCGAAAAACTTTGTTTTGTAAATAAATCAACGATTTGTATGTGTTGGTTGGTAATTAGGGCGATAATTTTTTCTTCAAATAAATTGATTATGTAGTAGCATCAACAAATAGATGTGTCCAAAGGTTGTAATATCCGTATCTAAAAGCTTGTCTCAAGACTGTGGTGCCGCGAAATCCTCTTTATCTTTGAAAGCGTGCCGTGGCTCAAAAAAACTCGGGGATCCACCGGGCTTCACGGACGAACACATTCCGGTGGCGTCAAACCCAATATTATATATATATATATATATATATATATATATATATATATATATATATATATATATATACCAAACACCTTGTTTACCAGACACGAGAGAAAATTAATTGTTACGCGATCCTGAATTGGCCATTCTACGTTTGAGGAGTGAGAAAGTTAATTGCATTTCGCTTCAAGACCCTGCGATAAAATTATGAATTGGGATTACGAAGAAATTATTCAATTTATATTTAAACAAACATGAGTTTTTTTAAAATTAGGCTAGTGTAAAATAATTCACTTTCATTCGTCAAATCTCATTTAAATTGAATTGAAGCGAGGCTGCGACGCAATATATCACATATTTTGTTTTATATCGATCGCTAAGACGATTCTATCGGCCAACAAATAAAAAACCACATTTTTCTCTCCCATTCTCTTGCATGATTTGTGAGGTATAGATTAAAAAAGTTTTCGAATATAGGATATTATTGTCACAAAAAAGTCCGCGGGGGCGTATAATTACGTTTTATAGTTTTAGAGATAAAAATTCAAGAATCACCCAATCTTTCGATACCGTTTAATACGTATTTTCCATAAAGAACGCCTTTGAAATCTCTGTGTAATCCATTTATGGAGTATACTTTTGCAAGAATCTTGCTAGCAGAAATAACAAATGATATCATGGTATTTTAGTTTTGTAGGTGATGTATTATTACTACATTAATAAATAATTAATGTTTAATAAGACTGTGTATCACTTTCTTCAATCACTATTTTCAGAAAACGTGATAAATTAAATACATTATTCATTATAAGAACATAAACCTATCAGGCGTAATGTAACATCGTTGTTATTTTTCATCGCGTGTATCCCGTAGGGTTAAAAACGCGCGGGCTCCAACACATGAACATCTTCGGGGCCACTTCGGGCATGGTCGGCAATGCTCGGCATCTCCGCAGGAAGGTTTTCGAGGTTTGGGAGAAAGGAATAAGATAAGGACGCATATCGTCATTCATTTGTCGGGCGACAGAAAAGGACTCGGCAGATAAGGAAGGACTTGGGGAGTGGACAGCGCGAAGGAAATCGGAAATTGAAGCTCACGAAGATGTCCGGATCCCTACCCTTATTTTCCACTCCCTCTTCCTTCCTACTACTTCCTACTTCGTCGTCGTATATTCTCTTTCTCTTCCTCTTGAAAATAATTCCATCTCAGCCGTATTTAACCCCACACCTCAAAAAACAACTATCACGAAGGAGCCACATTACTCTCTTCGGAAAAAGACTGTAGTACATACTCCTTGCAAAAAATAATCTGACACCGCAAAAAAATTGAAGGAGCTCCGGAATGTCCCAATCAAAACAGATTTTACCCAACTTGTATATTGCAAAGCACTTGAATGACGGTTACCACTGACATTCAATCACTAAGCAACGACGGTTATTTTTTATTTCAAAGATGATAAAGGCGGCAAAATTTATATTCATTAAAAGCAAGTGTACGATGAAAAAATACATTGTTAGAAAAAATGGCCGTTAAACCAAAATTGGAAACGATAGTCAAAAATAACAACAGACAGCAAAAATACGAATTGCTTCAAAGAAAATGCTTTTTCCGATTAAAAATTACGCCTGAGTCTTATTTTAGTTATCCTCCGTGCACACCATCATCATAGGTAGTCTGTCCGTAGACAGGTCCGTGATTATTCATGGTTAAGTCTGGTTCTCCATATACTCCTATTATCCGCTGTCCTCTTCATATCTTGATAACTATCTTACCCTTTCAAATCGTCTATCAGCTGAAACCTTTTCCTACCTCTTTCCCTTTTTCCATCTAGTTTTCCTTCTAACACGTCTTTAACCATACTCTCTCTCCTCAGGTAATGTCCAACCCAGTTTGCCTTCCTCTTTCTAATAGTCTGTATCATCCTTCCACATCCACATTTCAAAGCTTTCCAAGTATTTGATGTCATTTTTCCTTAGCGTCCATGTTTCTGCCCCGTACGAAGCTATACTCCATACACCACATTTTGTGAACTTCTTGCCACTTTTGTTTTTCCTATTCTAGTCCTGATCTCATCCGTACATTTTGCTTCTCTTGTTTTGCTTGTTCTAAAGGCTCCTCCAATACTTATGTTCAGATTCTCTTCTTTGTCTGATTTTCAAATGAGCTTTTCTGAGTTTATTTCTACACCGTATTTTCTACCTGTTATTACTAGTCTATTTATCATTTTCTAGAGCTCCTCTTCCTTTCTTGCTAGAAGTACTTGATCATCCGCGTATTTTACTGTTCTTATAATCTTTCCTCCAATTTTTAAATCTCCTGTCTTCTAACGCTTCTTGCATTAGACTTTCTCCTCTCCTCTCTCCTCTACCGATATTTACTCCGCAGGTGTCCGCATTCTCCAATCTGACCTTTACAACTTGATTCACATATAGATTCCTGATCAGTCTCCTGTCTTTCCAGTCTACACATATATCCCTTAATATCTTCATCAACATTGCCCAATTTACTCTATCAAAGGCCTCCTTCCTGTCTACGAAACATACGCAGATATCTTGACTGTACTCTATTGCCCTTTCTGATGTGATTCTAACCCGTGTACATATAAATGCACATATTAGCCTGAAATGTACGAGACAAGTGGGTGGCAGAGGATGTAATGCACCAATATATTTCTGACATAAGTTTGCCAGAGGTCCCGGTCTCCGAGGGACACTCCATATTTAGAACTTTAAGATCCCTCCATCAAGAATTTGAAACTGCCGAAAATTTCATTTTCAGGAATTCGCATTAACTGATGAGATTATCCACACAGAGATTATCCACAAATACGAACAGAAATTGCCATCTTTCCCAAAAAATTTTACACACGGAGGCAATTGAAATACGTGTCTTGACGCTCTCTACGTTGGCCAATCCAGGAGGAACTTCGGCGTCCGTATGTAAGAAAATCATAAATCTTCTGTTTAACGACCCTCACATTACCAATTCACCAATCGCTTTATAGATAATAACCATATCGGAATCCTCCATATTGAAATCAAGGGAAATGGACTTAATACGCTGGAACAACTGGAAATTGTAAATCATTCCAGCTCGCCATACAACAACATCGTCAATGAGACCAATTTTCCTTTACCTGCCGACGCTGTTTTGTAACCATTACATCCCAAATTGGTTAATCTTTCCTTTGCGTTAGAAAATTTCCTCAAACCTCTTCCGATTTGCCGATCACCCACTCTCCCTCTACCCCACACCGTCCCTCTCGTTATGCATGGTTCGTAGGCTTACGACTTGACACCTGATGATGACTCTATTCGCGTGATTTTGTTTATTTTTGGTGTAATTTTTTGTACCAAGTCACATTACATTTTTTCGTATGAAGTTTTATAAAGTGCAGTTGCAAAAAATTACGTCTTTTTTGGTCGATCCTATCGTAACAGTTTCGACTTGTAGGATCAAATCTTTTATTATCGGTTAAGGTATCAATCGTACAGATTTATTAAGCACTTTGCTAATTTTGATGATTTTTTGTTGACACTCTTTCTTACTGATTTTCGTTCTGGTTCATGGATGTTATGATTCTCGTTTGCCTTATTGCGGTCACTTGAGCTCACTTATCGGTATGTTGACGCCACAATTTCTGTCCTTATTTTAAAGGCTACTTCGTATTCATTTAATCGGCTTTAAACTTCAACTTAACGATTCAACTTATTTAGTATCGTGGAGTATTCACAAAAACATATCGCTGCATCTTTTTTTTTAGCTGGCGAGGTCAATCATCGAAACTTTCAGCGAAAGAAGTTCATGCTGATTAGTATTTTTTTGTAGAAGTTTATTTTATTTTTTTTACGAGAAGAGGAAAATGCCATTTGTACTGATAATGCTCTCGCAAAAAATCGGTCACTTTCAATTACGACTCGCGAATGTTCTAGATATCGCTCCGTCTTACAGTCGATCTCTCGAGTTTTGTCGCCGTGCTCGTGTTTTAAGATATATCTTAGGAATTCGATAATTCCTAACAAGAAAAAGAAGGGCATTATAATACACAAGAAAGTAGGAAAGAAATAAATCTATCGTTACGTTTTCTTTCTGTTGCTTCTTCCTCCTTTCTCATCAAATGTTCTGAGAAAACTTCCATTTGGAGTAATTTTCTTTTGCCTGTGACTCTATTAGAGGCATTCCGTTTGATACCGCACAAAATAATATTTGTTCGATGAATTTTAATGAGGAACTATCATATTAAATTTCATCAAAATCTGTCAAGCGTTTCAAGAGATGATAGACGCGACAGACAGAGAGTCGTACTAGACGTGCCCATTAGGTGTTCATCTGCTATCTTCTAGTTCTCTGACAAAGAGAAGTAAAAGTCTCCGCAGCTATATTGATCGTTACTCCGTCACCCTTATCATATCTACAGGTTTCCCTCTCTTTATGCGGGGGTTGCGTTCCAGGAAAGTGACGCATAAAGTGTATTCGCATAAACAGATCCCATATTTACATGTAAAAGATAGGGATACGTTCCACAAGCAAACCTAACTTCCCTCCAAGACGCTCTTCTTTCGCTCCATATCGGTTTCTTATGCGCTAAATACAAAATTAAAGCAATTAACACTGTAAATTATACTCGCCAATAAAAGGAAGCAGACGAGCACAAGTGGTGGCTGTTTTGAGTGACATAATAGTGGAGGTTTAAAGTGCTGGAGGGTTTCTCTTGGCCCAACGCAAGTTCCGCGGACAGGGGGGCAAAACTTCTCAAGTCTGCTCAAACAGTATCACACGAAATCTCCGTCTCATCTCCACTCTACAATATCCACTTCACTCTAATCTCTTTAACTGTAGTACTAGTACGCATAGCATAAGAGACAATGAGAGACTGAATGGTCGCCTTGTGGTGTAATGGAGAACTTTCTTTCATTTGTATTGCACTGGTCGCGTAACCGCATAAGAGCGAATAAAAAGACGCATAAAAATAAATTCCGGTAGCAATACGTTTGTCGCATAATAGCGAATTCGCATAAAGCGAGAGGGAAACCTGTACTTCCTTCACTCCCAAATTCGCATTCTCCTCCTCCGCCTTTTTCTCGCGATCAGCGGTGTCTTTCTGCTAGGGTGTACGATAGTCTTCTTGATTGCCCTTTTCTGAATCCTTACCGTGATAAAAGTGTCCCTATTTATGCGAAACAGGTTCGTTCTGGAAAATTCACTCGAATATCAAAATAGCGCGTAACGAAACCTATTTTTCCATAGACGAAATTTATGTAGATTCTACAATCAGTTAATAATTTTCATTCGTTTAAATTTTTTAACGAAAAAATTTCATCCCAAAAAATGACCAAAATTTGCCAAAACATTCATCGGTCATTCTCATCAAACACCATTTTTGCTTTACACTACGAAATTATTCGCAAGTGTCTGGCGTAGCGGCAAGTCTAGGAGGACGCGTGACATAGGACGTGTCTGAAAAATACGACGTTTGCTTTAAATGAATGAGGGGAGAATATCTGTGAAAGCCTCAGGACAAAAACAACAAAATTCTTTGCGTAACCCTGGTTACGTCGCGGTGTCATCATTGGATGTTCAACGTTGCATTGCAACGACACACGGGAGTGCTCGGTATGAAATGGGCACGAGGAAGAAACTTCCCCGCGGCGAAATCGATTTCGCATTGAGTATTGTTTTCGTAATCCATGCAGTACTTAATAATGACTTTGCGCATAATACACTAATCAAATAGATGTAACTAAGCATAAATCAATCAAATGAATGTATAAAGTGAATAGATTTAATACATAAAATTGATAAAATAAATATATACATATAAATACGCCCATGTGATTTTTAATGCTTCGAGGTCATTCCGGAACCGTGGTAAAGTTAATCCGATGGCCATACGATTCCAGGTAAGTATTTCTCGCAAAAGAAAATCGCGTAGATGGAAAACGCGTAAATCGAATCCATGCAATTCGAGGAATGAGTGTTCTCCACCCGAATTAATCTTTAGTCTTATCTTATTGACTCGTACCTGTCACTTGAACGTTGATAAATTTCGACTCCTTTATTATAGCCCTGACAAACCATAAAATGCAAGTCCCGGCCGCAAAGTAAAAAAGAAAGCCGTGCTAGACCGAAAACGCATGAAGCGAAACCGTGCAATTCGAGGGGCGTGTGTTGACAAATTATAAAATAAACTATTTTCGTGTAAAGAGAGATAGAAAGAGCACCCCTCCTTCCCCTCCCTTTCTGTCCCCCACTCCCCCCTCTCTCTCCTACCCCTTCAGTACCTCCTCTCTCTCTCTCCCTTGTTCGCCGCACCCCGCAGCATCCGGCGGAAGCCGTGGCCGGCCAAGGAAACTCCATTCGCTACCTTGTGCACTCCGTGACTCGCCATGTACTTGTTCTCTCCCTCCGCCTCTTCTACTTCCCTCCCTCCATCTCTTTATCTCTTTCTCTCTCTTTCCTTTCCAAATCCTTTCCGATTACGCTGCAGCCGTAATTCCGGGCTTACATCCGTTATAAAAGTGTTCTTTTTGTATACGTATATAAATATATATATATACGTACATGCTAGGGAGAGTTAACGGTGAGGTCTGTGTGGTTAAACCTCTTCGGTTCGAATCTCATTCGTGTTCGAATGGTTACAAAGTATATGATCGTATAAAAAAACTTCCTTCTCCTTTCCGACCACGCGTTGGAGCCGGTAAGATAAAGGGGCGTTCCTTTATTTATTTTTTTTTACTTAACATCCCGGATCATAAACGGCCCTTGGAATCGTTATGGTTACGAGTCTTCCCTTCTCTCTCCCGGTGATAAAAAATACCGCGTAATGACGCTACCGAAAAAGAACCATTCGGTTAAGGTATCGTAAAAAAGTTCAAAGGAATCGATGATGGGCGAATTTACCGCTGAGGGCGGCTACCGTGTGCTGAGGTGCCAATCCTGTTCGCGAGTTTTATGGCTGTTTGTAGTTGTTAATTCGTATCGGACGTGACTTTAAGAGAGGGAATTTGTTGAATCTGAGGGATTCTTCGTCCAATTCTTTTCTGGCTTATTCATATGTATGTTCGTATGTGCACACACACACACACACACTAGCTGAAGTACCCGGCGTTGCCCAGTGAAATTATATATTATTTGCGGAACAAATTGGGGAACTGTTGCCATATGGTTTCCTATATGTTACCGATCTTGAGGGTCTTAAATGCCCACGAATCTCTTTCCATTGTTTTTTATGTGTATTTAAATTATAGCGCGAACATTTACTGAACATCCAACTACAAAGAATGGCCATTTAATTGATAGTTAAGTAACTAGGAGATCGTCGGGATCTTTGGCCTCGCTTAGCCCACTTAGGGCTGGTGGGGAGGAATCACATGTTCAATATTATTATCGTCTTCATAGTTCTCCTGCACTTCATACAGTGGGGATGTAAAATTCGAATAGCATTGAAAGCGCTGCCCTCAGTTTTCTTCTTGAATTCCTCTATATTATTCAATGTGTTCCATCTGTTTACAAAATTTTGTTTGAGACAGCTGTTATAGTAGAACAGACAAACAAACAAACAGACAAAGTTCACAGAGACTCAACAGGAGAGAGAGCGCGAACAAAAATTGAGCGCCTCTGGGAGGCTCCCTGTACATTTTAGATACATTTTTATGTGACGTTTTCTCTATGTACGCTAAATTTCGTTTTGATTGGATAAGATTTGGAAATTAGCGCAATGTGCTAACGCAAATTGCGCAGGAACTATAAGGGTGGTGTTCCAGAAAAACTATAGGCAGTCGTATCTAAGTACTTAAACATGCACACGAAGTTTGGTGAAAATAAAAAAGCGAGACAGCAGTTATCGTAGAACAGACAAAAAAATAAAAAAGTGCACAGAGTCTCAACAGGAGAGACCTCGCTTCGCTCGGCCAAAAAGAAGTATCACCGGAGACAGTTTTTTGATGGATACCAAACAAATTCTAACGCATCTTGTAAAAATCGGTTACTACGAAGATTGTTTTTGTGGACAGCAATTTAAATAATCATATTTCCTCTCCCAGGCTCTTATTCAGTCTTTATGATGCCGATTAAAATTTTTTCATGGAAAGAAATTTGTGCTTATCAAATTAAAAAGCTAGCGGCTCACTAATTCTTCAGTTTTTGGAAAGGATAATTTGGTTTGTGGGCTCTGATGCAGCAGTAATATATAGGGTAACTATGACCATAAAACTTACCATTGTTGGAGACCTGGAAAGTAATGATAATTAAAGCACAATTCTCGTTCTACTCAAAGAAATATTTGTTATCTTAGCAACAAAATAAGATATCTTTTTGCTGCGCATTCGTTTAAAGCCTAATGTTTAAATTTCGATTCTACCCGTTTATAAAATACCAATTAAAAATATCCTTGCGCTCATTCGTGTGATAGTTAAATCGGGAATGCTAAGTCTTTCGTGGTCGAATACGTGCTTTCATCATAAACTATGACTAGGGTATGGATTTTTCGGGGTTAAAAAATTTCATTCGGAGGTTAATAATCGGGTTTTATTATTTTTCTAAAATTTAGGGTAAAATCTGGTTTAAATAAAAAACTTACTTAAGGTTTTTCGGGATTTATTTTACCTATTTGATTTACATACATCATCTGCATGACCAATATTACTCTTTTCTGGCGTTAGCAAATGATGCAAATGGCTAAATGAACGCTCAACATCATAGCAACCTATTGGCATATACCGGCAACTGAGGCATGCATAGATTTACCAGAAAGCTTTAACGGATGTATAGCAGCGTCCATTTGCTTCTTTAAGCGTATGTTGACAATGTGGCAAAGTCGATTTAGCATTGCAACTTTAATTTAATTTAATAATTGGTGCTAATCGTTCGTATAAATGTAAGAGTAAAGCGTATAATCATTCAATTTGACTAAAAGATTCAATTGTACTTGATTTCTACTATTCTTTTATTATCAGCTACTTCTTTCAAAAATTCTGATTGGAAACCCCTGTATTGATTTTTGCTGTGAAGGTGTTAAAAGAATAATAATTTTCGGGGTTTGTTGAGTAAAACCCGAATGTGAAAAAAAAAATTATTCGGAGGGCATTAATATGGCAAAAATTGGACAAAACCCGTAAAACTATGAACCAGGTCTATTCAATCATCTGCTAGGAAAAGATACTTCAAGAAATGTTTACATTCTAGAAGCATTTAAACAATAAGTCACTCTTTGGCAGCACGTTAGTTTAAAGCCTCGTGTTTTAATCTCGATTCTACCCAAGTATAAACTGCCAATTCAAAATAATCTTGCGCTCATTCACGTGATAGACAAATGGGAAAAGCTAAGGGTTCCTAGACAGAATACACGCCCTCATCATGAACTATATGAACCGCATAAAATCTTTTGGGCCCACTCGATCATCTGCTAGAAAAATTGGTCAAAGTAAAACTAACCGTTCTTGAGTTGCATGCGTTGATTAAAAAAAACTTACACCAGTGGTTCTTGAGCTATGGGGCGCCGCCTAGGGAGGTGTATGAGGATTCCAGGTGGTGGAACCATTTTGGATCAAAATCAGTTTTGCCTCAAATTTCTACATTCCATGTGTTTCTAATGCTTTCCAATGATTTTTCATTTCTTTTAGAACTATTTAGATGATATAAGTCTTGCACTGGTGTATTCAAATGCTCTACCAAATTGTCACCTCCATAACAGATGTAGCGCTGACGAATGGATTTAAAGAGTAGGCTAATGCCGGATCCGGGTTTACCTCCTCCATTGTGTGCGTGTTCGGTGTGGAAGGAGCAATTGCTATAATAATCCAAGAGGCTGATTAGCCAGAAATTCCATAGAAACAAACAAACGAATGGATTTATTATACGTGGAAAGAATATAAAAAAATTACGCGGTTTATTTTAGGCGATGACCACCTATTGCCGACTGCCTAAATATGACGCTAGATTGTCAGCTGTGTGTTGCGCATCGAAAAGAAAATGAAACATTAGAATTCACTAAATAAACGCACATAGTCAAACTCAGCTCATGCGCTTAGGTAAGCAGGCATAAACCTATGTCATAAAAATTGATTAATATTACTAATAATAAAACTAATAATGTTTTGATAAATACCCTTAAAACACAAAAGAAACTTTTTTGGGGGAAGGAGGGGTGCGTGGAAGTTTTAGAAGGTCAGAAGTGGGGCGCAAGACGAAAAAGGTTAAGAACCACTGTCTTACACATAGAGTTATACTGGTCCATCCGTTATTTATACAGGGTGAGGTATAAGTAGCTTCACTGAGAAAAATTATTTTTGTATTTGGCTGCACTGTTTTAGCAACTCATACTCTGAGTTGAATAGCATGTGGTGTGGTAGAAAATCCATTCTGTGCCGTGTTAATCCTTCGATTTTGCTTTTTATGTCGTTACATGATGAACATAAAATTAGAAACCGAATAACCTGTTTCTCTTCTCGAAAAGTGGTAGCAAACAAATATAGAACTCTGGGGTATAATCAAAAACAGAATCTTCGGCCAGAAAAGTCATTGCTTCTATCACATGAATATTTTGATTAGCCAATAGTTTGAGACGTTGAGTAATAACAAAGAATTGTGCCTCGCTGTATGTTGCTAAGTTGCTGGCAGATGAAACACCTGCATTGAACATGATGGAGCAAACTTTGGATAATTTCTGCATAATAATAATTATTATTTTCCACGAAATGATTCCGTTATTTTCGGTTAAGCGACTTACGCCGGACCCTGTATTGTTGAAGAGATACGTTAAAACAATTACCGTATTCTTCCACAACCTCAATGTTGTTTGGGTTTCACAAATGCATAACTGTTTGAAGAATTTTTCATAAGAAATTTTATCCTTGTATTAAAATTTTCGTTTTATGGGAAGGAATATCCGGGATTGACTAAAAGGTTTTAGGAGAGGAGTCATTCCCAAAGAGACAACGTGGGCGGCCTCATACATAAAATCCTACTTTTCCTGCTGCCCTTATCGCGAGCTATTTGAGTGAGAAGAGAGTACGTACGTGCTCCTTTAGTTATTAAGTCATCCGTATACTTAAACGTCGTTATGATTTAATAAACGACACGAAACGGGGTCAGCAATGGCTGAAATAATAAAAGTCAAACTCCCTTAACTCCATCCTCGAGGGTGGACTAAAAAGTTGGAGTTGTGGAAACGCTGAGTATCTAATCGAATATTCGCTTCGTCGAATTTTAGAATTATCGAATGTTAGAGTTATTGAGTGTTTGAATTTTCGAACGTTGGAATTATCGAATGTTAGAATCGTCTAATGCTTGAGACATCGAATGTTTGAGTTACTGAATGTTCGAGTTATAGAATTTTTGAATTACGGAATATTCGATCTACCGTAACTTCGATTTTTTGAGATTGCGCTGTACGTTTGACAGCGTCGCACATTGCAAGGAGAAATGATAACTCAAGAATTCATTATCGAAAAAGACATCGAAGAGATAACTGCCGCAATTCTTCCGATTAGAGCATTCCATAAATTGGGACGACGGAAAATAAAAAGAGAAAACTTTTTATATTTATTGCTTGTGTGTATTATTTTTTCAGGTTGCCGTTTCCGGGCGTTATCAGTAGAAAAAGAAGGCGAGCACGATTGTGAGACGTAAATATCTTAACGACTAATCGGGTTCATCGAAGCAAGAGCGGAGCGGATGTGGCTTCGGCTGTGTTCCACCAACTTTCCGAAAATACCAGAGTAAGTGGAAAAGCACAATTATGCAAGCTTTGCGTAGAATAAACGGAATTGTTGATAGATGCCTAAAGATGAGAATTTTAGTTTTCCTTTTGCTGGCAATTTAGCACTAAATGTCAAACAAAATGGTACCTCAATGTGTGAAAAAATTGATTCTCGTAGCTTTAAGAACTTCGCAGGATGACTATTTCGAATTTTCCCTAAATGAACGTGCGGAAAGTATGGTGTCCTATTTAGCGACCGATAAACATTCTATTTCTGTTTTCTCGGAGAAATCGGTCGTCGTCTTTACTCCAGGCACATTTCGAATTTCGCAAACATAATAAATAAACCAACGTCATATAAGACAACGTTCTCCGAGTATCGAATTTTATTTTGTGTTTTTATATATCCTTAATGTTTGGAAAACCAGAGGCTCATTTCAGCGGAAAAGCAGCCACCATCAGTGGCGATTCGCCAATAGAATATTCTAAGAAGGGAACCTTATCATGCCAGTAGAAGAAAGACATTATTTCAATTTTATTTCAGCTCTAAGGTGAGATCCATGATTCTCGCAAGGATCTGATTTTTTTTAGTTCGACCTATTTGTTAGTGTTCCTTAATATTTTGGATCCAGCGTCTAATATGCTTTTTAGATTTACGCTTCGTGACAGGAAATAGATCATTTTAAAAATCCGTCCTCCGTAATTCTTCTTCCAAAAGTCGACGATAATTATCGATAGTTCTCTAGCGAATTTAAGAATTATTGTGATATATAAAGGTGTGAGAAAATGTTGGTCCAGTTCACCAATGAAACGTAAGTATCACTCATCAAACTCAACAGTTTTTTTATAATTCCGGGTGTTTTTGTTTCGAAGCCACTTTGCCCTTAAATTATCGATATCATGGAACTTTATCTAAAAACACCTTTTATTTATTAAAAATAATTGATTACAGACAATATCCATTAATTTTATTAAATTTTGCATTTTACTCATGGCCCTGCACGCATGTCGCGACATTATGTATGAAAACATTCTTTGCAGTTTTCATTATTAACAAATTGTGTAGATTCAGTGCAATTGGTTTTACGTATACATACACACGCACGCAAATACACATATGTTTCAGGTAAACGTAAATATACACATATATCCGTTGAATCCTTAAGATATGAAAATGTTACCGTTATAATATTGTATTTTGAAGATAGAGCGCCAGTGCGGTATGCGAAGAGTTCGAGTTCATTCCCCGCTCACACGCGGGGCTTTCTCTCATTAATTTTCCCTGTTTACTCTCGCTGGTTGAGTTAAATGAGACTGGAAAAGTCTCCTTTTTCCTCATCGTCCGGGAAACATGGAGTTAAATACACTAAAAATCCAAGTTTCCTGGTGTCCCTCGACTTTCCTTCCTGCTGGGAGCAACTCTCTCTCCCCCTCAATCTCTCTCTCTCTCCCCCCCAATCTCTCTTTCTCTCTCTATCGCTCTCTCTCTCTCTCTCGTACGAATACGCTTTATTCCCAACACCTCTTAAGAGTCGAAGGAGGTCAAGTGTGCGCTTCAATCATGATTTTCCCCTGATGCTGTCATAAAGAGCTAACGGTGTACCTACCGGCTTCCCCAAGTAATATAATCATTCGCAAAGTTGTATCCTTATCACCTACTGCCACACACCTTTTGCCAGGTCGCGGGAAAAATAGTTCACAAACGGCGGACGCTCACACTTTTAGACTCGGGCGTTCTAATTGCTGACTTATTTCCATCGAGGAGAAAACTATAAGGAATCTCATTATGTCCACTTAGGTTCAAGTTCCTAACGGAAGGAGGCAATGACACACTTTTATTCTCATAATATATAATTAATTAAGGACATGAAAAATTATTTTTTCCTATTCACCAGAAAAAATGAGTTTAATTTACATCACCAATACAAATCAAAAAATGTCGCCATGGTCGCATGCAGCTTGCAAGGATATAAAAACCCGTGAAATTCGAAGCAAATTTTCATGTTTTTTATTAATACTACGATCCAAAAACTGATGAATTTCTTACGCCAATTAATCATATACATCGACTCGTACGAGATCAGGATATCTTTTGGTGAAGTGTGAGCACTTTATTTCGCATTCCGAAGTACTTTAAACCTCCAGTCTGCGGCCCTTCCACGCTTTCACATGTGAGAGTGCAGTCCATCATGTAAAGAAGACCGAGGACTCTTGGACTACTGGGTCGATCGTCTTAATCCGAAAGGAAGCATAACAAAACCCGGCCGAAATAATATAAACCACGCCGTTGCCGTGATTTTTTCCACGCCGTCGATTCTCATCGAATTCCGCCCTCTTTTGCGTTGTCTTTTTGAGTTTGATCGGCCACATGCGCTGGAGCAGCTGGAGGCCACCAATTCCAAATACGCGTTGACTCCATAGAGTCATCTGCTCGATGCGGCGGTTTCGTCAGCGCGACATGAAGTTGGTGCGTTCTCCTGCGGAGGACCTGCCAAGAAATCGACGGTTATGACGAAAAGTTGATTCAACAAGGAACTATCGAGCTGAAAAAAATCAAGGACAAGCTATCTTAAAATATACTTGCCTCATGTATCTCAAATAGCCACTACAAGGTTAAAAAAACCATATACGCATTTCGGCTACAAGGCAGCCGTATTCAGTGGCGATTCTCCGAAAATATATTTTAAAAGAAGGATCTATTTTCGGTGAATTACCATTGAAGACGGCTGCTTTGTAGCCAAAATACGCATGTTTTTTAACCTTGTTGTGGCTATTTGAGATACCTGAGGCAAGTATATTTTTATATTGCTTGTTCTTGGACGAAAAGTTGAATCACGAAGAAAAATTTCCGTTTTGAAAACGTACGCGCGCGGTAATCGTTCCAAGGCTGTGTTGGATCGCGGGAATAAAAATTGACCTAATTGCCGATCAACTTCTTTCGACATTTGAAATGAAGCACTTTTATTAATTTGCATGCATTCATTTTCGGCATGCGGCTCTTGTAGAGTTGATACGGCCACCCCTACCATAGGCGATCGCCCAATTCAGTGTTTCTCAAAATCGAGGCCGCGGGCCCACAAGGAGCCGCAAAATTACTTTGGATGTAAGGTGAAATGCCAAAATTTAAATTTTTTACGAATAATATAATTTTATCAGGGAATTTTTGGAAATACGACCTGATAAAAATTATTAACAGTCATATAAAATGAAGAAATTTCAATAACGTATCTTATTTTTACTATTTTTAATACAAAGGGGTCCCCATGATATTCAAGGGGTCCGCGACAATTGAAAGTTTAAGAACAACTGGCCTAGATTGCATTCCCTACCTCCGCCTCAGTATATGTATGTGTGTGTATATTTATATATATATGCAAAAACACATATGTGAACCTATCTTAATTCTGTGGGAGCTTGTTGTACTCATTCCGTGCAAGATATGTTTGTTGAATATGACATACTCGTTTGGCGATGCGATGTTTCGTTTTACCGGAAGGATACAAGACTGACAATAATTTCTCTCATATTTCACTCCTTTAGTTTTTTATTAAACAAACTATTTTCCCAAAAACGCTGTTCTAGTCCACGATAACTTCTCTGAGTGCCCGTCTCCAGCCTTGGCGCGTGCCTCACAACCCGGCGGACAAGGGATTCGCAGAAACGGTGCAGCAGCAGCGTTTCCTCGGAAGAACTGTAGGCGTGCGGAAAATAAGTTTGAATTTTGTTGGAACTACAAATGGGACGACTTAAAAGAAACGGAAGTAATTATTTGGGCTATTAAATCAGTAACGACATTCTGTCGTGCCTCTATTAACTCGTGAACTTGGAATTAAACAGAAAAAATTCTGATTTTAATGAAACTCGAATTTCAGGTCATGGGTTAAATTAAAAGGCTGAGGAGGAAATGATGAATTTGTACTTCATTAATTCGTGTTTCTACAATTCTCATTTCAATTTATCCGAGCAAAGCATTGCTTTCAATTGTTTTAAAACATTCTGTATAGATCATACGAATCCAATTTACTACGAGACGAGTTTTTTCACATGTTCCATTAGGTCCGTGATTTAAGAGATCAAGCTTCTTTTAATGCAGTCAAACAAATTGAAAAAAGAGTTATAGCTATATGGCACCTTATATGCCTACAGCCTCTTTTAAACGAATTAAAAAAATTATTAAGTTTATGAAAGTTTTTTAATGAGGCCCACATCGTTATTTTATTTGTTTTAAAACATCCTGTCCTCTGTTTTTAATTGTTAGGCTGTGTGATGAAGTTTAAGCGAATAAAATGTCATACATACGTACAACACGCGCGCGCACATTATTTGTAAAATTTTCTAGACATGTCTCCTGCTAAGGAAAGGAGAAAAGAAAACGGCGAAGGAAGATGCGTGGAGCGAAAAGAAAATAAATATGGCACAGCAGTGCCTCCTAGACTCATATGCTCCGAAGCACACGTCACCCAAGCGCAATGATGGGAGAACGGGTGAATAGGCGAGGGAGAAGGGTGAAAGCAGAAAAGAGAGAGAGAGAGGGAGATAGAGAGAGAGCTTGGGAGGAAAGGGGAATGGGGAGTGTTGCGTTTGCCGTTTATAAAAGAGAGGGGTTTCCTTCCGAACTGACTCACGCTGGCAGAAGCTTCTGTAGTCATCCCTATCGCCACCCACAGGTCTTCCCTCCGCGCTGTACGCCCCCGCGTTGGCAACCGGTGCGTAGAATGGGAAGGAGGCGAGTGGGTTGGAGAGAGAGAGGGAGAGAATAAAAGTAGAGAGAGGGAGATTAAATGTAGAGAGGGTGAAAGGTTGAATGAGGGGGAGAGAGCTAGAGATAGATAAAGAGAGAATGAGGAAGAGAGATAAAAGGGGAGAGGGAGAATAAGGGTAGAGAGGGGTGAGTTTGAATGAGGGGAAGAGAGCTAGAGATAGAGAAAGGAAGAATGAGAGGGAGAGAGAGATAGAGAAAGGGAGAATTAGGGAGCTAGAGATGAAGAAAGGAGAGGAAGAATTAAGTGGAGAGAGGAGAGGGTGAACGAGGAAGGGAAAGAAGAGGGAGATGAGGGATAGAGAAAGGAAGATTGATTGATTGTCTTTTATTCGGTGCGAAATTGAGACTATGCAGTCCCCTCTACCACTTAACTTGGAGTTCATTACAAATATACTTACAATAAGTTAATATATACTTATAATATGATAGATAGAAGAACGCTAGTCTTTACAGTACGGATGGTAATAAGGAAAGACTTTATACTGTGGGAAAAATCAAGGATAAGGATGAAGTTTATCCTTGATAAAAACCCATTGCAGGAAACCACCCGCACAAGAAGGGGGATGGGAAAAACCTGCGAAACCTACTAAGTAAAGCTAAGAACATATTTACGACAGATATCAATGTATAAATTACAAAATGTCAATAATTCCATAATATACATTAGAAAATACAAGTAATTAAAACCAAAACAAAATATTTAGATTGCAAACAGTATCAAGATATTCTTGGATATTATACAAAATATATGGAAGCAGTGAATGAAAACACACGTGTATACATTTCATAGTTAAAGTACCACTCGTTTAAATTTGAAAAGAAAAGTACAGGATTGATAAAAGAGATAAATAAAGAGAGGGGAAATTAGGGAGGGAAAGAGAGAGAGTCAGAGATAGAGAAATAGGGAGGAGAATTAAGGAGAGTGGGTGAATGTTCAGACCAAGAGGAATGTAAGAGAGAGAGAGAGAGAGAGAGAGGAAAAAGGGGAGATAGAAGGTACCGCTTGAGATAAAGGAAGTGAACCAGGGAGAGAAGGAAACGAAAAGGGAACTGACTCGATTCAGATGTGGAATTAAAAAAAGGGAATTAGAAAAAACGGTGTCAGAAAGAGAGCAGAGATGGGCAAGAGCGGGACGGATAGAGAGAAAAGCATGAGAAAATGAGAATGCAATTTCAGTCGAACCTTTAAGGAAAAAGGTTAAAAAATGATCGAGTCTTGTTGAAACTCCATGTTGCACAATCTTATTTCAACGTCTATGAACACGAACGGATAAAAATATCCACTTCGTTTAACTGGAAATTCTAATTATAGACATTCGATTTATCGAGGATCGGCTTTAATTGTTAAGAGGCGGGTGATTCATGAGATGGAGAATGTCGATGAGGAGCGGGTTGATATTTTTGGAAGGAACGCAGTGGGAGACGGAAGGTGGTAGGGATAGTTGAAAAGGAGTTAGTGTGCTAATGCGAGTTGTGTAGGAAGGTAGGAAATGAGCGCGTGGGGGTGAGAGAGAGAGAAATATGAAGAGAGAGGGATGTAGAGAGAGAGAGGGAAAGAGAAAATGAAGAGAGTGAGGAAGAGAGAAATGTAGGGAGAGAGAGCGAGAGAGATAGAGGGAGAGAGAAAAATGAAGAGAATGGGAGGCAGAGAGAGAGAAAAATAACAAGAGGGAGGAAGAAAGGTATAGAGAGAGTGAGGAGGAGAGAAAGATGAAGAGAGAGGGGAGAGAGGGACTTAGTGAGAGAGGGAAAGAGAAAATGATGAAGAGAGAGTGAGTAATAGAGATATGGAGGAAGGGAGAGAGAGCGAGAGAGACAGAGAGATATAAGGAAGGAGGAGATGGGCGATCGATGGACAGAAGGAGAGAGGAAGAAAAGAAGAAAGCAAGAGGGAGAGAAAGATGAAAAGAGAGGGAAGTTGAGAGAGAGGGAAAGAGAATATGATGATGAGAATGGGAAAGAGAGATATGGAGGGAGAGGGGGGGAGAGAAAGATAAAGAGAGTGTGAGGCAGAGAGAGAGGAAGAGAGGGAAAGATAACAAGAGTGAGGGAGAAAGGTATAGAGTGAGTTAGGAGAAGAGAAAGATGAAGAGAGGGAGGGAGAGATTGTTTGATTGACTTGACCCTTTACTGGCGAGGTTAGGCTCTGTTGGACCTCTCATCCACTTAACCTCTTATGTCACAAAATTCTTACATGCAGTGATAATAACAAAGGTAGAGGGATTAGACAAGACAAATTAAAAACAAGAAACAAGGAGAAGCGAGTAAAAGCAATACCTAAAGATTGAAAAGAGTAGGTTTAGGGAAAGATTAGGAGAGACGGGGAGAGAAAAATGGCAAGAAAAAGGTAAAATGGAAAACGATGACGTATTATTAGGTTGCTATGACGACCGCAAAGATTCTACTTTCGTTTTAGGGCGTCAAAGAGATTAACTTTTTTGTTATCACTCCAATATACTACAATTAAACGAGCGGTAGTTTAACGGACAAATTCCTCGTCGTAGTATTACTTTGAAAGCGTTTGTGACACAAAAAACAATCCTACGATATACATCGGCAAATATTTCGATGGAATTCTAGATAAAACGAAAAAAAGCTTTAGATCAAAAAGGTCGAAGAATCGCCTCGACAGATCGTCTTTTAACAGAAACAGAAACCCCTAGCGGAGAAATAGAGCGATATTGCTGATAAGAGAAGTAATGAGAAATGAATTGAAAGATAGAGAGAGAAAAAGGAACGGAGAGAGTATCAAGGGAGGGAGGAAGAAAGAAGAGAGATGTATTGATGTATTGTCTGTATTAGTACGATATTGAGGCTAGAAGGTCCCTTTTCCCATTTAACGCTAGCAGGAATAGGAAGGAAATAAACAAAACTCTTTATTTGATGATACTCCCTCGTAAATCAAAAGCATGTGCCTATAGTTTAATATTTGCAAGGTAATTTTAGGAGATGATGTGTTGCGTTTCACGAACAATGATGAAATTGTCGTTAAATCAGTATAATGAGGCTGAAATGGAGTTATAGAGTCATGGTCAGGTAGACACAGTGTTTGTACCCAATAATCAAACAAGTAGTCCTCGAAAGAACTATTCTGCCTACTTTCCTTTCAATACAATTTTAATAAATAACAAGTAGGGATGTACACAAGTTTCCCGTGATACAGAGGTGTTTTTCGTGAAATTCGTCGCAGTATAATCGTATACTAATGCATTAGCTTTGAAGTCAGAAAATTATTTTTCATTATATTGTGGTAGCCCTGCTTTTTTGATCCGTTCTAACAATATTCATCTCGTTTTTCCATTTTATACTCGCCCTACACGAAATTTCTTTTAAATCTGTTCAGTCAATACCCTTCAAATTCATAGTTACATAAAAATTCTAACCTTGATATTGTGGTAGCCCTGTTTAGTCGACCCAGTTAAAATATAATATATTGGTTATTTATTTATATTAAGATTTAATATACAATATTTGGTTAAAATCCATTAGTTCAATTCTCTAGAAATACGTGTAAAAGAAATATTATTTAACTTTTTTTGTGGTAGCCCTGCTCCTTAGTTCCGCTTTAAACATCTTGATTTCATTATGATATGTTGTATAAATCTTATATACACAATTTAATTGAAATCCGCTCAGCCAAATCCTTAATTACTGAAAGAGTTTAATTTGTAGTTGGGGCACCCCTGTTTGGCTGATTCCGTTTAAATATGCTAATATGGTTTTGTATATAAGTGTATATCATAATTATTAAATTTGGTTAAAATTAATTTATACAGTTCAACACAAATACGAATAAAAATTATTTTTTATTCCTTTTATTGTGGCAGCCCTGCTTTCTATATCTATACTAAAAATTCTGTTTTTTTTTATGTTTCCCACCTCCTTTATACAAAATTTCATTGAAATCGGTTGTGCCAATTCCTTCCAAATTCATAATTACCGAAAAGTTTAACTTTGCGATTTTGGCACCCCTGCTGTATCGATTCTGTCCAAATATGTCAATTTCGTCATTAATTTATGTGCATTTTCTATGCACTAAATTTAGTTGAAATCGGGTTATTCATGAAGAAGATGTTAGGGGAGGACACACACACGGACACGAACACCCTGGCGATCTCATAAGACTACTTTCCATTTTTTGGAAAGTAGGCTAATAAAAATGGTTCGGAGAACCAGATGGGCGCTTCTCCCACAAAACAACCCCAATCAGCAGTGATTCACCGATAGCAGATTCCGTTTAGGAATAAAAGAAAAGTAATGAAAATCTACTGTCGGGCGATCGGCACTGTAGAAAGCAACTTTGTAGCCAAAATTCGGACGTGATATTGCCATCTTTTTATGCCTACATATAGGAGTTACATGTTGCATCATATTTCATCGGGGATTTAGTAATGGTTATGCAAAGATTATATAGAACGTTACGCAGTATGTAAACATTAATATAAAAAGGACCTAAACATAGGTTCAGAGCCAGTGTTACTATCAAATTTTATAGATTCACGAGAGGAATAGTGGCGCTAGGAAGAAAGAGAGTGGATAACTTATAAAATAAAAGTCATATTCGGAGGAAAAAGATGGCACTGAAAGAGAGATGTAAATTGGATGTGAGAAGATGAAGAGAGGCGTGAAAAGAGAGTTGGAAAGAGATAAAAAAGAGGAAAAGAAATTGCAGAGAGAGAGATAGAGAGTGTGCCACGGTCACTTGGCTCTCACTTTTATAAGGTTCCGCAATAGCCGCCCTTCATATTTTCTCCTCAATAACCTCCAACGCCCTCCATATCTCCCCTTCTTTACTCTCTCTCCTTTCCTCAATTCTCCCCCTTTTCTCTCCCTCTTCCTCTTTCCCCCCTCTCTCTCCCTCTCTCCTTCCCTCCTCCCTTTTCCTCTCCCTCCTTCTCTCTCATTCTCCTTCCTTCCTCTTCACTCTTTCACCCTCTCTCTACTCTCTCCTTATTCTTATTCTCCATCTGCCTCCTCTATCCACCAAAATGGTGACGCGGGGTATGTAGATGTGTATCCTCTCTCTACTCCCTCCTTACCCCTCATCTTACCTCCCACTTTTTTCTCCCTCCAATATCTCCCTCACTCCTCTCTCCCTCCTCTCTCTCCCTCCTCTATCTCCTTCCTCTATCTCCTTCCTCTATCTCCTTCCTCTATCTCCTTCCTCTATCTCCTTCCTCTCTCTCCCTTCTCTCTCTCCCTCCTCTCTCTCTCCCTCCTCTCTCTCTCCCTCCTCTCTCTCTCTCTCTCCCTTCTCTCTCTCCCTCCTCTCTCTCCCTCCTCCCTCTCCTTCTCTCCCTCCTCTCTCTCCACTCCATCCTCTTTCACCTCCCCTCTCTCCTCCCTCGTGACCTCTCTTCTTACCTCCCTCTTTTCTCTCCCTCTTCCCCATACCTCTTCATTCACCAATGCCCATGCATCATCATCATCTCCGCCACCGTCCTTCACCTCTCCGTTCCCTCGGCAAGTCAACTTGCAGCCAAGTTAAGCCTCAAAGTTTACTATCTACCTCTCTCCCCTCCACCCTCTCCCCACACACACTTCCTCTACACCCTCCCCCACGACCCCTTTCCTACCTTTCTTCCTCCGCCCCATCCACTCATCTAGATAGCATCCCGAAACGAGCGTGTATCGACCTTGCACACGTTTTCCGGTGGCCGTTTATTGCATTATGGCGCCTCGGGAAATGGAGCGGAGCGTCGTCGCTGCATCTATATGCAATTAGGCGTGCGTCGTGTGCGTTTTTTTTTGTCCCGTAGCTTAAATATTTTAGGATTTTTTTCTTTTTAAACCAATGACGAATAATGCAAAATATCAGTTATGGAGTTGTTGTTTCCAACAGAACTGGATAAGGGTCGAGAAGTTCAGGTTTTCCGTGCCATAAGCTACTTACTCCCTACGAAGCGAACGACGAGTCATTCGGTCAGTTTAAGAGAGTATGAGTCGCTTCGAAATGGCTGACGAAGCAAGGGCATGAGTTAATTACTCTCTACATAGTGGATGACGAGAAGGGTGACCTGATGTCCCGGTTTTTCGTCGTTTCCGCAGTTTTTCATTATTTTTCGGTACACCGGAAAAAAACGGATCATCGGTGTTTCATTTACTCGCGCTATTCTGCACTCATCGCTCGTTTTTACGGGTTTGATCTATGCGTTTTCAATTTAACAAGGTTTTTCGTTCTTGAGAACTACCTCGGATTGCACGCCCATCAATTTCACCATAATACGGTTTCGAATCGATCTACAAGAATTAAAAAGGATTGATTTCGGCTCAGAGGCTATAAACAAGAATCAAAGAAGCAATTCTCAGTGCAATAAATGTAACAAAATTTCTGCATGCTGAACTCCAGATGGCGCTCAAACGCACGATTTCGCTTTGCACGACCTGTTCCGAGATGGCGTTGGGCGTATTTCACTTCAATGCGTGACCTTACGTCATAGCACAATGTATATTTGATGCTCCTTGAGTGTAATTTAATTGCGGTTTTATGATAGTCGAATAATTAATGTAATATTTACTTGTTTGTTTTTTCTTTGGTTTGCCTAAATTCGCCGCGAAGTTATAAAACTTCCACGTCATTCGTTCTGTTTTTCTTCTATTTCGAAATTTCGATACTATAATGGCTTGGGCCTCAACTCCACGGAAAATTTTACTGAACCGCGTAAGGAGGACAAATGGTAGTATCAATAACAACGGATTTGCGATAATGACAAAGAAGGTGGCCTTGGCATAAAGTGGCAGATTGAAACCAAAAAAACTGGCAATATTAATAATCATAAGTAGGCTTTTAAATTCTTTCGCCCTGGCTGTAAAATCGGTATTTTGTAATAATGTTTGATTATAAATTTGCCAACATTTTTCCTCGTCCATTTTCTGTTAATATTTGGCACGTATTTCGTAAATTTCTAAAAATAATTTGCTACCTTTTAAACAAAATAATATCCAATCCACGCAAAGATTATAAACTCATAAACGACATAGAATAAAAGACTTTTGGATCACCACTTTATAACTGCGACACCGCAGCTGTTTTGCTTGGCCGTCTGATGGCTATTGACAGTTTTCTAAACTTCATCCACAGCAAAAATGATTATTCCGAATATATACTATATACATAGAGCAAACCCTCGCCATTCGCGTGGGATACTTATCTGAGATAGCCTCGAAGGGCGAGATCGCCAATACTGATACGAAGGTATGGGAAAAAGCGGAGATAGGTTCCTGACACGCAAAAATTACCATATTTATACGAGAATAGATGTCGCAAAAATGCATGATCGTTTTACAAAATAACTAAAAAACATCAGAATCATGCTCATCCATCTTTTCGAGGAATGGCATATTGTACGGGCTTAGGCTTCAACGAAGGATGCCTAGTCGATGATCGCCTTGTTTTTCTACAGTGTTTATATGCATTTCAAAGCTAAATCTCTCGCTTCTGTAATATCAAAGCACAAATTAAATTGTATTGCCGTTCGTCAGAGTTAATAGTGAGAATGCAGCGCCCGGGCGACAGGCCATATTTCAGCTGTATGTCCCAACGCTTCAACAGAGAATATTTTTTCATACGATCGCATCGTTATTCATTATGTGTTTGTATAAAATGGAAATATGGTCCACTCAATTTCGTAAAAAAGCAAAGCCTACACTGTGATTTATATTCTTTCTTCGTAAATCATAGAAGGAATACGACCCTGTACGCGATCGACGAATCGCTTTTGTTTTATGTGATAACCTGTTTAGGCAGGCTGCCACCCGCGAATGGCTTAAATCGCTGATTGTTGTATATGCTTGTTACTTCAAAGTAGGTACAGACAGACAGGCACGTGATAGTATATGGACGTGTTATTTTTACTTTCTTATATATGTGGTATATATAAAGTATTGTAATCGGGAAAAATATCCTATTTAAGTATACTATTATCCAAAATAGAAACTGTGTGGATGTAAACGATATAACACAACAGTAAAGTGTAGCTTATAATAGTAGATTTTCACAAAATGTCGATTTTTTCAAAAAGGGCTGTAACGATTTTGAGTCACATTCGCTCAGTTATAGATCTTGCAGTCATAAAAAATGCTGCATAAGCCATATTTCTCAAAAAAATAACTTCATAGCGTCCGGCGAGATTAAAATATATAGATGTTTTGCGCGCAACTACCACCCAGCTCTCCCAAGTTCTCTAACAATCTTCGTCCAGGATTAGTGTTTCAGCGCCAATGTCCCTTCGCTAATCCGCATAATACTTCATATTTATGTATGGTATAACTATTTATCATTTTATTTTTAGGTGAGGAAAATATTAAATGTGAACCCACATGCTATACATAAACGATTTAACACTTTTCAGAGACCATGCAATCATAATCATATGCGAAGTATTTGAGAAAAGGTGAACCAATCCATGAACAGAAATATGTTGCATCCATTGACATCGCTGTTTAGCGATAGTACAGATCTAAATGCTCATGCGGTCATTGTTTTTTTAAGTTACTAATAGTTCTGTTACCCATCTGGTAAGCCGCTTCCTACTTGTATCTAATTGTAAGATGTTTCCGCTTTTGCGATCTAATTTCTATAATAACCCAAGAGGTTGATTAGCCAGAAATATATGCGATCTAATTTCGCTTTTTACTCGCACGCCTTTCCCTGTAAATCAAGGGTGGAGAGCCTACGGCCCGCGAGGCTGTGATGAAAAATCGATCCGTGAATTTTGTAAAATTATGACAATGAAACCGTTTATTTTGAAATTATAACCCTAAAATCCTAATTTAGACTTGATTTCCACTTGTATGAAGCCTCAGAATCTCTAGGTAACTTCTTATTCAAACTCTAATCCGGCCCGCCGAACCATTGGCATCTTCCAATGCGGCCTACCATTTAGAAAAGTTTACCCACCGCTGCTACTGTAGATGGTCACTTTGTAACCCAAAAAACGTATAATTCCGGCTAGACAATAGCGATATATTTTTACGTCGACATAATTTCATTTGAAAAATGTCTGTCAGTCGAGTAATTAACGAGGAGCTACATGAATTTCATAGACTAGCGGAAAACATTTGAAAGCGAACTTTTAAAAAATCTTTTCCTCTTTTTTTCTAATATTTCAATTACTTTTTTGTTCCGAAGCTCAAAAGCAGGTCATCGATTCGCTTCGAAAGTAATTACTTTTATCGCGAACAGGGGAAAACATCCGAGCAACGATATTATTTTTTCGTAAACTGCAGTTCTTTAATTTTGAGCGTTAGCTACTCATCCGATCAAATTAGAGTCTTAATTAACTTCCTTCACCTTCAGAGCTATCGGGATAAAGCGAACTTTCCCAGCGCTTTAATTAAATTTGATCACGTGGTCTGTCACGGGATGCGATCGCGCCGTTACGATGAGAAGCCTCTTATATGAAATATATAAATATATACATACTATAGGTATACGTTTGCAATCGATAGACCACGTGACCGAGAAGACGATGCGAATGAAATTATCGCCATTTCGTGGGTGACGCAACTCTTCTCAGAGACCACTTCCATTCAGCGACCACCTCCATGACAGCAATGTAATTTTTCCCCTATTCAACGACCACCCCCCACACCCCTTGACCCCTGGACAGTGTAATTTTTTGGAATCGCCGGTGATCGTTTCTTACCGTTAAAGTTTTCACTGCATTTGCGCCACTGAATATTCCACGTACCAAATTTTGTTGAAATCGGTTAAGCCAATTCTTCCCTGATATATGCCTAAGGACGGACATCACGAAGATAATAGTGCTTTTCAGCAATGACGAAAAGCACTAAAAACCGATTTTCAATAGCACACACTTTTATGATGCACTCAAAAGTAGAAAATGATTTTTTTTTGCCTCAAGATTTTCATCGAAATTTTCATTTTGTAAATTTGGCGTGAAGAATAAATGTGGGTAGCCTTGACGTATAAGTAGTTTGCATACACGATTTTCTTCTTGGCCACCCACTTTTATTCTTCGCACCGAATTTGCAAAATGAAAATTTCGATGATAATTTCGAGACGGCAAAAATTTATTTTCTACTTTAGAGTGCATCATAAAAATGTATGTTATTGAAAAACCTGTTTTTTATTTATTTTATACCGCGATATAAATTGGTATTCAACATTCATTCACATGCAAGTAATGTATAATAGATGGATGATCGCGAAGCGCCCCATATATTTGGCGCTCCGTGCTGCCGCCCGGTTCGCCGGTAATTCGAACCGGCCCTGGTTCCCAATCTAGCGCTCGCGAGCAACCCTGTGCTCTTTAGGTAGGCTGATTGTGCTCTTTAGCAGCCTGACTACGCTCTTTTGGGATGTTTAAAATCGCGTTTCTTAGCACCTGTAATTTAATTTGTTCTGTTAGTTTCTTTTAAAAAGTAAGTAATGACATTATGAATAAGTTAAACATTGGTTTGATTTTATGCAAAGGTATGGTGTTGCTCATGTGATATTCTGGGCCAGAGGTTCTCAATAGATGGGACGCAAAGTTTCGAAAATAATTTTAAAAATTTTTCCCAACAAAATTATTGCAATACTTGATGTACTTAAAATTTTCCATCAATGTGATACCAAAATGCATTTAATGCAGAAATTTCTCTCTTAAAAAGACGAGATTTTGTTTTTTACTTTCTCCATATATGTAGTATAGGGGAAAGTATCGTATTCATGAAAAAAATCAACTTCGAGATTTCAACGGAAATACACGTTTTCAGGTCCCCTGAACACGTATTGACCATTTTCTCGATGATGTCTGTGGGTCTGTATGTGATAGATTTTTGTGGGCGCTCTAACTCAAAACTATTAATCAGGTCAACGCTAAATTTTGTATTTAACATTTTTATAAAAGTTAGAAGATCTGATTAGTTTTTGGTAAAAATCGTTCGACCGGAAGTGGGTGTTTACTCTTGTCACATACGTTATTTTGAAATATTTGCTTTAATGTTTGATAAATGTAAAAATGTATTGGAATAAAAGTTGTAGGAAATTTTATTTTCTACAACATTTGTATGATACATTTTCCATATAATGCATTGTTTAAGAGATATCTTATATTTTTAGCTGCCACCACCACGCCACCTACCGACGACCATTGTTAACAATTGACGCTTATTTACGTCCTAGTAACGCTCCCTTTCTTTTCTTAATTGTTGGAGCTTTGTGGCTATATCCAATATTAGAAGGCTATGGTTTGAGTTTATTTATGTTCATTGTAAAGTCTAAAATTTTCTCGCAGTTTCTTACAATATTTATTATTATATAACCTATTCGTATTTTTTAGAAATATTACAGATATGGAGAAAGCCATGTGGTGGCCACATCAGTTTTTTTATCATGGTGGAACACGTTTTTTTTGCAAAATGCTAGGCGGAACGTAAAGATTCAAATGGTTGAGAACCGCTCTTCTACGTTACAGTTTGTTGCTCGCAACATTGAAAAGGTTTGAAACCCCTGTTATAACCGTTCGAGTTGACGTAGGGAGATGTGGGACAGCGGATAATTTAATCAGCTAAATAAAATGGATCGAGTATTACCTGAGGAGAGAGATAGAGAGCATGATTAGCGACGTGTTAGAAGGAATACTGGAAGGAAAAAGTGTCAGCTGATGAACTACTTGAAAGGGAAAGTGAGCTATACACACAGACTACACATGATTATGATGATTAAATTACGTAAAAATTAATCACCGATCTCATCCGACGGTCAGAAATTAATAATCTGTATAAGTAATACTTTCAAGTTTAATAAACTGTATGCTCACACGACAACTTCGGCGATTCGTTCACAGTGACAGTTCGCCGATTTTTATTCGAACTTGATATAGAGATTACCAGATATACTGATGTGCTTCCAAACAACTGCCCAAGGAGAAAATTGGCTACCTTGGCTAATTCAAGAATAACCTCTTTAATATCAAAAATGAAAATGAAATTACTTATCTTAGATATCTCCGACGCCATTACGAGGTCATGAAAAACCAGATGCTCATTTTGGCAGCAACGTAGCCGTTTTCAGTGGTATTCACCGAGAGTAGATTCTAAAGAAAAACTTCGTTCTGTTGAAGATACCTAAGATAATCACTTAATTTTTCAATTTTTGATACTCCAGCGCTTATCCTTGAATTTTTTCAGTCATGAGACGAGCTCGATAATTCTTTAGTGGGCCTACCATGGCTTATTAGCATGAGAATATCTTGGGAATTAAAAACCTTTGGATCGCCAATGACGTAGGCTATCTTGCATGTGAAACCGCGCGCACCCACCCGTTTTGATTGCCGTTATAATTGCATGAATCATTTATTCTATTCAGCATCCGAGAAAGAATTACTCATCTAACCATAATGAACAAAACCAAATCAACAACTGTGTTTCTCCGATCGGCATGAAAAGATTGGGAATTTCGGCTACAAAGCAGCCGCCATAAGAGTAGATTCACCGGTAGTAGATGGTCTAAAGGTATCAGTTTCTGGATATCGAAAAATCTTAAGAGGCTCTAAATTTAGAATAAAATTTCTCGTTTTTTTGATCTCCCAAATAGTAAAGTTGTATGTTTACAGATTCGTAACATGCCTCGTCATTTACCGAAAGCAGAACCGATATCGAACTCTCGATTTCCACGAAACTCGAAAGACTCGAGGAACACTTTCCCTTTATCTAGCCGCCCAACATCCCTCGCCAAGAACAGAATGACCTCTCCCACACACAAAACCCTTTAGGGTGCCCCCTCTATATATTTTATCCCTCCTCCCTTTCACCCCTTTCTCCTCCCTCTCCGAACATTCTCCCCCGTCCCTCTACCGGAGGGAATTGAAACTAAAAATTACAACCGGGGCGCCAATTGCTGTGACCGTTTGAAAGTCCCTTAAATTCCGTCTTTTACCTTGACCATTGACCCTGTTGAGAAGTCTTACCCTCTCTTACCCTTTCTCTTTCCCAACTCCTCCCTTGTCGAGCCCTCAAAATCTACCCCTTCAAACCTCTTTCCTTCCTTCCCCGTCTCTCTCTGCCTCTGGTACCATCTCCCTCCCAGTCTGCCACCCACCACCACCTTGGGTGCGGGAGATAGGTTCTGGGGGTGAAAGTTGAAGGGGGTTGAACCTCTTGATATCGATTAATCCTCTCCCTCTACCTCCATGGCGCTGACGTACGCCCTTCCACTCTTCCTCCCTCTCTCTCTCTCTCTCTCTCTCGCTCCCTCCCTCCCTATTACTCCCATTCATTCCGCCTAGTTTCTTCTTTCACTCTCGCCGTCTGGTTGGCTCACTCTTATCTTCCACCCTCCCCATCCCTTTCATTTCTTCTCTCCCTATAACTTCCATTATTTTTCCTTCATCTCTCTCCTATTCTTCTAGCTCCATCCCCAACTTTCTCGCTTTATTTCTATTTCTCTCCCGCTCTCTCTCTCTCCCGCACTCTCTCTCTCTCTCCCTCCCTCCCTCTCCTCCTCCCCCTCTCTCTCCCCTTTCTTTCTCCTTATCTCTTCATCCATCTCTCCCTCCCACCCTTCCTCTCACTCCCTCCATCCCTCTCTCCATCTCTTTCTTTTCCTCTTCTCTTTCTCCCTCCCCACTCTCCCCTTTCTCCCACCTTCTCTCTCCCTCCCTATCTCCTTCCCTCCCTCTCGTCATCCCTATATCTCTCCCTCTCCATTTCTCTTTTCACTCTTTCCCTTTCTTCTTCTCACTCTTCCCCTCTCTCAGTTGTACTCACTTTCCTCTCTCTCTCTCCTCTCACGCTCACCCCCTCTCTCCCTCTCACTATGACTTTCTCTCCATCTCCATGGGTTAGATGGTAGAAGGGCCTGTCTATTCTCAATCTCGCCCAAATAAAGACGATTATCTATCTATCTAGCTCTTCTTTTCAACTTATCTTCCTCTCTTCTTCTCACTCTCTCTCTCTCCTTCCCTTTCCTTCTAACTCTCTCCTCTCTCCTACCATCTCACTCACCCTCTCTTTCTCCCTTTCTATCTCGCTCTCTCTCTCTGCCTCCCCCATTTTTCTCTTTTTCCACTTCCCTCCTAATCCTTTCTCTCTTCACCTCATTATTTCTTCTTTTTTGTTTCCTTTCTTCTTATTATTTTGCACGTGCACTCTCCTTCGGCATTTCTCTTTCTCTTCGTCTTTCCTCTTTTTCTCTCTTTCATTCTCTTTTTCCTTCCCCTTCCTCTCTGTCGCCATGATTTCTCCCCCGCCTCGTGAGAATGTCTCCTTCACTTTCTTTTGTCTCCTTTCTCCATCTTTCTACGTATCTCTCCCCTTTCATCTTCACGAGCCGCACTTGTATGGTTAAGTAGAGAAAGGGAGAGTTTGGGGGAGAGACTATGGGTATATGAGACGATTGGGAAGCAACCTAAGGTCCACGGTTCCATACCCGGCGGGGGCAAGGACCGCTAGAGGGTGGATTTCTCAACCCCCTCCCTATATTTGTTCTCTCTCTCTCCCCTTCCACCCCCGCGCATGGATTCTCCTCTGCTGACGTGCGTGTTGCGTCCGTGGGTGGGGGTTAGGGGGAGGGGACGAAAAGGGAGGACGGGGGTGGTGAGGAGTTGGGTGGTTGAAAAGGGGGTTAAAAAAAGCGAGAGCAAACTGAGGAAGATGGGAGTTGCAAAGGAGGGCGGGAGGGAGGGTAGGGGTCGGTTGTGCACGTAGAGGTGGCGTCGTATCCTTGGAGACGGTCGGAGGTGACCTTGAGGTCGCGCGGCGTCTATAAAAGGGGGTCCCGTCCGATCGAAGCGCCTCCTCATCGCGGCGGACGCACGTGGAAATATTCTTACGTAGGGTGAAGGTGGATGTCCGAAGAGGAGTGGAGTGGAGGAAGACAGGAAGAGGGAGAGATATGTGGTTCGCACGAGAATTTCCCTTTTCCTCGGCGAGTTAGGAGATCCTCCCTTTTCTGATCCAATTAGGTTTCGCGTTACCATTCTCATTCGACCTCTTACGAAATATCCAATGGTCGTCTTGTAAAATATACCAGATGGATATCTCCCGGAAAGAATTCCCGGCCTCCCACGTGACTAAGGGACGCGGCTAATAAACAGTCGCGATTTTTATCGATAAGGTCGTCGTGCGTGGCGTGTTTTTCCTCTCCCGATTGTTTTTTTGTTTCGAGTGATAAAGGGAAACGTGGACGATCGTATTTTGACGATGGCATCGTATTTGTTTCTCTTGTCAAGATACGGAAGAGATGCTGCGAAAACAACCGCTGTTTCGTAATCTGTCTTGCAATCATTTTTTAAGAGTTTAAAATCGGCGTGTTGGTAGCCTTATCAATTCGTTTTGTTTGCTCGTAATTCCTTCGAAGATGAGCTCGGTAACAATGAAGAGCGCAAAAGTCCATATCAACGGGCACGGTCTCAATCATTGGCGCGAGTCACGCAATCCGCCAATAGTCTTGAGAAGGGGATTCAATTCTAAGAACCTAACCGGAGAAAGACTAACAAGCTCATCGATCACTTTCCCGAACGAGTAATCAAACATCTGTTTGTGCGGATCTGTGCCGCAATCTGGCGAAACGTTAAGATTTATTATCTTGGGAGTTCTGGAAGTTACGCATACAAATATCGAAAGTTCATCGGCAATATTCGAGAGACCTTTTCTTGTATAACAGACGTGGCCAAACCGCGGCTCTTTTTTCCTAGTATGCGGCTCTTTTAAATTTCCATGCAGAGGCGTGTCAACGTTTTTCTCTACAGGACACAACGACATAGTGTGACTCGAGACGTGTTTGGGATGCCTAACGGGCATGCATTATATCCGAGTTGCTTTTGATACAGGTTATGTTTTACTGTTTGTAAATTTATGAGCGCAGAATGTGTCATGCGACTTTCGAACTTCTGAAAATCATCGTATGCGGCTCCGAGGGCAAGTAGGTTAGGCCACCCCTCTTATATAACACCAAGAATATCATTTGAGGAAATAAACTTTGTTTTTTAGACTTTAACATTCTCTGTTTTACCCTCTTATCCTTTTATTAATGTTTGCGTGGCATGGCTTCAGGGCAAGATAATTGCAAAACAGAATTATCAAAAACAGATGAATAAATGATGGCACGGCGTTACCTGCGTTACCGATCACTAATAAATAGTTTTTATCTTAGGTTCATCAAGTTTAATAATCCATCACTGGCATTGGGATTGAGGCGGGGGTGGCGTTGCTCTATGTAATCATAGGATAGAAGTTCTGTTCACTACGATTCATGGGCGGTATGCGGGGGGGGGGGGGCACTGGGTCTAACTGTACGTCTTTATTTGGGCTTTCCGAAAACCTTATTTAGTTAACGAAATGAAGGGTCATTATTAATAGACAAGGTAAATAAAATAAAGCCTATATTCCACCTTGTATCTTGTAAATTGACCGACCTTCAGTAGGGGAATGGGTGTAATTTGAATCAAAACTAAAACAAATTGCACAATTTTTTGTAAACTTTGTAGTTTCCGCATATATATAAGGTATACTACCGGTTTGCAAATTGTTTAATTTTTAATTCAAATTGCATCCATTCCACTACTATGGTGTTCCATCATTGATTTGCCCGAGATAACTCGGGGAACCTGCACGTTTCAAAATTTGTTCGCGCGAGTTAACTCGGGTGAGGCATTTCCGAGCGTAGGTGGTGTCTTTCATTACTTGACCGAGTATGTCCGCATACATACACTCGTATGCATCCAGGTTATCAAATAAAATTTTTAAAAATCTGATGTTGCCACCACATTACTTTCTCCATGCCTGAAATATTTCTAAAAATGCCAAATAGGTGAAATGATAATAAATATTATAAGGAACTGCGAGAAATATTCCAAGACTTACAAAGAACAGAAATAAACTCGTACCGTAATCTTGTGATGATGGATATAGCCACAAAGCTCCAACAATTAAGAATATAAAGAAGAGATACTAGCAATAAGACGTAACTAAGCGTAAAGTGTTTAGGAAAGTTGTCTCCAGGTGGTGTGCTAATGGCAGCTAAAAATATATTTTTTTAAATATCTCTTAAACAATTCATGGGGAAAATTTTCGAACAAATGTTGTAGATAATTAAATTTCCTACAACTTTTATTCCAGTAATTATTTACATTTATCAAGTATTAAAGTAAATATTTGAAAGAAACGGATAAGTGACAAGAGTAAACATCCATTTCTGGTTGACTGGTGTTAACCAAAAACTACTTAGCTTTTGTCCCCTTAATAAAAATGTCAAATATAAAATGTCGCGTTGATCTGAATAATAATTTTTGAGTTTTAGCGCCAACGAAATTCCGATCACAAACACATACACACAGAGACATCGTCGATAAAATAGTCGAAACGTTTTCTAGGTACCTCAAAAAGTGTATTTCTTTGAAATCTCGAAATCGATTTTTTTCATGAAAACAATTTATGGAGAAAGTAAAAAATGAAATTTTCAAAATCTCGTGCTATTAAAAAAAACTGAAACAAAAAGGCTTAATAAAAAACATTTCTAGCGAACGATTCTACTGGATCTCGCGGATGTTTTCGTCGTTGCATTCCGTCTGCATGGTATGGTCACGCCGAGGGAAATATTTCGTGGCATCCAGCCAGGCACTCGGATACGATCCGTCGGCTAAAGTGGGGGGATGAGGGGCGTCGCTATTAATAGCGGAGTGCATATTGTAATCATCTCATCCTCCCAACTCTCTCCGTTTCATTCCGCCGTCATCGCAAAATTCTGAGGAGGTGAGGGGAGGGTGGAGGGAGAAACACGATAAGCCAGACACAAATGAGCGCGGATCAGAGTAAGTAGATCTTCTCCCGGCAGATGACGCAGCGATCGATTTTTTGAAAGCATGTTAATGTTAATGTTTTAACAGATTATTAGCACTTATTTAAATTGCTTATAAATTCGGTTTGTCTGTCTGTCCGTCCATCTGTTCGGGCAATATCTCTTGAATTCTGTAACATGGATATACCAAATTTTTAGGATAAGGTAGTCTACGCGAGGGCTACACGTTATTCCCATTGCGCATGGGGTGCCGGTGGTGTAGTGTTTAGGACGCTGGCTGCTACTCGCCTGCTGTTTGAAAAGGCAGCGGGCACAAATCCTGCCCAAGTAGGATTTTTCCAAGGTCGCCCGGTCCCCTGTTTGTGTGGTTTGAGGAGACCGCGCAAATTCAGTTGTTCCGTCCTTCGGAAGGGACGTTAAGCCGTTGGCCCCCCTGGTGTTCTTCTTAAGAGCAGGCAAATGTCGGCACCGGGTTTCCCTTCTCCATCCCCGGTTATTCATTGCACTACCTCTGAGATACCCATTTGTGCAGTAAGAGAGGCGAATTGGCTGGGCACTCAAACAAACGTTGCTCGTAGGTCAGAGGGAATCAGCAGGTCGTAAAAAATAATAAAATATATCTAGACTGCAGTTAATTAACTTTCTCTTGAGATATATCGTTGGTAGCTCAATAACTTTGGCTAGATTATTAAAAGTAAAATACTTCTTTAGCCAAACAATTAGAGGGTTACAACACCCAATGCATTTCGCCCACAAGGTGGGCATCGTCAGGGGCAAAACCTGTTTCAACAGTGACTGGGAGTCAACTGCAGTTGACTGTTTATGAACTATAAAAAATGAATACATTTTTATCGTTAAAAGTACGATTCAATGGTTTACACATTCCTGTAGATAGGTCCATCCATTAAATAAAGAAACGGAGCGCACTCGGCTGCTGAAGCAAAAATTTAACGAATGGCGGCGTTCAATAAGCCTAGCAAAATAGGAAAACAAAATGGATTGGTGTTTCGATATAATTTGGATTCGAATGGTTCTCGACCGAACGGCGAAGCCTTCAAAAACATAATTGTCTCCCTGCATCTTGGCAAAACGCCTTGCAGGAAACGAGTTAATTTCCTCGGCGAGAACTGACGAAAAAACCCGTTACAAAAACGGCGAGTTACATACGGAGAAACATAGAGAAGGAAAAAATGGAGAAGAGGCAGAGGAGGATAGGAAGAGAAATAGGGATAGAGAAATGTAGGGAGATGGAGAGAATGGAAGGAGAGAGGTGGACGAGAGTTAAGTACTAGAGAGGGGAGTGAGAAAGAGAGGAAGGAGAAGAGCTATAGGTTTAGGTAGAGAGCCAGAGAAGGAGAGAGAAAGATATGGAGAGGGAGGGATAAATATAGGGAGATGGAGAGATTGATTGATTGATTGATTTGGTCTTTATTTGGGGCGAGATTGGGACTAAGAAGTCCTATCTTCCAACTAACCCATCTTCATGAAACATACACAATAATACATAGAACATTTTGTAAAGACAAGTAACAATAAAAATACAAGTATTGGAAAAGAAAAGATGTAATTTTGTGGGAAAAAATAAGGATTGCTGAATAATGAAATCCATGTAAAAAACTCACTGCAGGAAAACACCCACACAAGAAGGGGGTGTGAAAAACCTGCGAAACCTACTTAGATTCACTCAAGACATCAATAAGTGAAATTTAGAAAAAGAGATAAACACATGAAAAGCATAAAGCTATACATCAGGGAAATTTTGACACAATACAAATAGATCACATATGGAATGAACATATAAAGAGAGGGGGAAAGAGGGGAGAGAGGGAAGGGGAACGACGTTAGAGAGAAAGAGAGGGGGGAAAGAGGGATGAGATATGAGGGAGTGCTAAAGGGGGTGAGGGTGAATGGGAGGAAAGGGATATATAGAGGAAAGAGCGAGAAAGTTAGAGAAGAAAAAATGTTAAAATGAAAGCAGAAAGTGGGAAACAAAGAGCGTAGGGCAGTGGTTCCCAAACGTTTTGTGGGAGCGGCACTCATTCAAAGGTGAGCAGAATTTCGCGGCACCTTCTTCTCGGACCAAAGTTTAATATTTATACAAGCGTGCATCTTAACGTTTGGAAGCATTCATATGTTGGGACTACACAATAAGCAATTTATTATGGGAAATATCATCGCTCTAATGGACTTTCAACGTTTCAAAATCGTCGATTTATTTACTTAAAAAAGGTTTTCCGCGACACGCCTAAGAATCGGCTGCGGCACCCCGACGTCCATCCAAACTCAGTTTGAAAAAAATTGGTGAAGGAAAAGGGAGAATGAAATACAGAAGTGCATATGATATAGGAATAGAAAGAAATTTTAAAGAAAATATTCGTAAAAACAAATTTATTGAAAGATTGTTTGTTTGTGTGTATTTTTGGCTAATCAACCTCTTGGATTACTATAACCATAGCTCCTCTCACACCGGATAAACACAGAAGAGAGGAGGAAAACCCGGTACAGGCATTAGCCTACTCTTAACGAAGAGCACCAAGGGGCCAACTGCTTAACGTCCCTTCCGCTGACTTGCACGATCTCCTCAAACCAAACAAGTAGGGGACGTGACGATCCCAGGTAAATTTATTGAAAGACTTCGTACAAATTACACTACGAAAAATAAAAATTACTACTTTGTTTTAGAGTGACAGGATTATCATCAGGTACAGAACCTAGGTAGTCATTTCTGTTTGTCGTAATGGAATTTGTATGATGTCTTTTAATAAATTTGTTTTTACAAATTTTTTCTTTAACCCTTAACTCTGACTCACACATTTCCGAAAACGCTGTTCGTGTTCAAACACGCTCCCCTGTCTCTTAGCAGTTCTTCCTCTAGTTAGTCGTCTATGTGCTTTCAAAGGAACAACACGTTATTTTTCTTCGGTCACTGTTACCGGCTACAATTTATGCCAGAGGGGCTGACGTGCCAATGACAAAAAAGCAGACTCAGTTTGACAAACTTAAGTAATGATCTGAAAGCTATGATTTGCAAAGCCTTAGGATAAGAGAAAAAGGTTTCTGAAACACATCAAGTGACAGAGCGACAAATATCAAGAAAGTATTTTCATTTGTGCCATTATGCCAAGATAAGGAAAGCCTCCACTCTGCATACTTAGCAAGAAGCTTATCTGTGGCGAGCACCAAAATAAATTGTGCTCCAACTGATAATTTACACATTTCTAACATTTACTATATTTTGACGTTATTAAAAATCATTTTAAAACAGTTTATAATGATATTTCCTTATTCAAAGTGTGAGTCAAACTGACGCAGCGTTATCAATAAGTGCCTAAAAATTGCGTTCTAGGGTTAAATTTTCATCATAGAGTTCCACAAAATGACGACTAAAACAGTATAATATAGGAATGGGAAAACTTCCATTAACGCTATAGAATTATAAGTCACTATTATATCAACATAATGACATCGAATGAATTTTGAATGTAGAGAAAGTTTTCGAAACAGTGTCACTTCTCCATAAAAAAGCGATTCGCAATATCCTACGTTGAGAAAGTCTGTCAAACCATCCCTTGACCCACATCTTTCCCGATATATGCCGCGCGAGCTTGCTATAATATCATGCGGATGTAGATGTGCACGTCCTCAGGAGGAAATTTAGGGGAAAAAATCCCTCCGACGGCTATAATTCTCCAAATTGCGTCACGCCTTTTTCTGCGTCTCATTCAAGTTTTCTCGTTGAAAGACGCGACGCTGGCACGTGCAAATGTAAGAACGCGTTGAGAAAGAGAGACTTGAAATTTCTCTCGCAAACTCTTAATCGATGTCGATTCCTCGGGAGAATTGGGACTCGACCGTGCGTCACTGTTATAACGTGCAGGGGTGGGGAAAACCGTCCGTTCACGGTGCATTGCGCCGGCGTCCGGGACAGGTCGAGGAGAATATGAAAGACACGACGATAGTAGTAGATGCCCATCAAGACGGCGCTCTAGTTATTTTTTCAATTATTAATTCCCTGAGAACAGAAAGGGATGGGGGAAGGGGTAGAAATGAGAGACCGTAACGAAGTAAGGGAGAGAAAGAGGGAAGAAAGAAAGAAAATGCCTTTAATGGCTAGGTTGAAACACTTGATAGCACCCCTTTCTCCTAAACCTTTACAATTTGTGTAGACACACTAATTACTGAGTTTGATTAACATGGCATATATGGATAACAGAATTAATGAGCAAGGCTTGAAACATTTGAGATACATGTTATTTGGGGAAAAATGTCCAAAATTTACAAGAGCAATTGACAGAATAATACATACAACGAGAAAAATATCTAAGCATTTATACACATACATGTGAAGATAAATATTGCAGAAGCAATTAGTTTTAAATAAAAAATATATAAAAAATTCATTTAAACTTTTAAAGTTTAAAAACTTGCCTATAATTTAAAATGTTTAGTTTAACGAATGAAAGAAAAAGAAACAAGATGATCCAAACAGAACTTATGATGCCTACTTTCCATTTAATCATTTATTTAATACTTATATTGGCTTTAATAGCTTTAAAGTCATCGCGGATATGTAGCTCTTTGTGTACCAAAATTACATAATTTAGCGTTATAATATATTACAAACACATTCGAACAGAATATTAAATTGATCACGCGTATTTGTGCGGCAAAAATAACGAGCATATGTGCTAGAATATACCGAATCCGAGTTCAAAAATAGTCGTTGCTATGGTAACACTCTCGAAATGAGTGATAAAAACTGCAAAATCGCCAGCATTTACGCAAAATTCTAAGAAATACAATCGATAAGCAAGATTCTACGATAAAAATTAGACTTCATTTCTTTCCTCAGAGAATAGTACAAAACCCGCACAAATATTGCAATTCCAAGATATTTTAATGTTCAAGAGAAAATAACCCTGAACGATGGATTTGAGAATTTCCATGTAAATGGAATGGGAAGGATAGTTCCTGGGATCGAACCCGGAACTTTACTCTTCGCAACAAAAACTATCCTCGGGAGCTCGGGCCCAGTAGCAAGAGATTCCCACCAACTTTCATTAAAATCGGTCTATTGGTTCAAAAGTTAATAGGGGGAAGGACAGACAGACAGACATAACGACAAAACTATAAGCCTATGTCCATTCTGGAAAGTAGGCTAAAAATAGGAGAAGTGAAGGAAAAGGAGGAAGAGAGAAGAGGATGAAGGAGAGAGGAGGAAGTGGGGAAAGGGAGGATAGAGATACAGATAGGTGGAGAGAGAGAGTTAGAGGGAGTGAGGGTAGAAAAAAGGAGGAGAGAGAGGGAGGGGGAAGAAACTGCGCACGTGTCACCCTTCGAACGTGCGTGCGTAAAAATAAAAAAGTAATAACCCTGTGCCGTCGTCAGCATCGTGTGGAAGTCTGCAGCGGAAAGGAGTGGGGGTGATGTGAGGAGTACCTCGCGGAACCTTCCTGGATCCCATTCACTGTTTGTTTCCCCGTGCGACCGAGCGAAGTGGAATGGGGCAAGAGAGAGAGAGAGAGAAAGAGGAGCGCGGGCGGGGGCACCCGGTGCAATCAATTGACGTGATTCGCCGAGAAGGAAGGAGGAAGAAAAAGAAGGAAGTAGGTTTCGCGCTCACGTGGAGATGAGCGATAAACTGACACGGATATGATGACGTCATTTCCACCCTCATGCATTGTTTATAATTCTAGTTAATCAAAGAAAAGAATGTCGTGATATATGTGTGTGGGTGTGCGTGTGTAATCAGCACTTGCGCTCAAATAAAAAATTAATTTTCGTTCTAATAAGTAAAAAATGTGAAAACATTATTTTCACTCAAGATTTCGGTTTAAATGTCAAATGTTTTTGTGGCAATCTTTTTAAATGCGTAGGAATTCTTTAAATCAATAATTTGCTGTCATATATTTTTACTGAATCGCTTTTGACTGAACCTGCTTTTTGTAGGCGATATGCGCACATATGCCTCACTGAACGGCATTGCAGGTATTAAGCAGCAAAACACGCAGCTCATTCGAAGCCAGCCGCGAGACGAGTTCTACGATTCGACTTTGCAGTCGCGGAGTCTCTGCCCTCACCATATTTAAAATTTACTACGCCGCGCCTCGTTGCCCGGGGCGGTGGGTGTGGGGCCGTAACCTGAGGTCATCGATGATTACTCTCCCGCAATAAACCCATTATAACTACACCCTAAGACGCAATGACGCGAGGTGCATTACGGTAGACCCTCCTAAACCCCTCTCTCGTCGCACCAAGAAAGGCACACCCACCGAGCAAGTGTCAAGATCGACTCCGCTGGCGAACGAAAATAAAACGATTTTAAGCCGGCGGGTCTAGAAACTTTCTTAAGGGGGGAGGGCGGGCGACTCTTCCCCTCCCCTCTTCAATCCACCTCTGCCACGACTCTTATATTTTTAAAATCTCTGCCACTATCAGAATCGTTCTCTCCCTTGCCATGCAGATCTAATCTGCGGCGTAGGATCGAGGAATTTTGCGCAGAATGAATTTAAGAAACCCAGTGGACTGCAATGGAGTCATCCAAAGGAGGAAGCGATCGTCCTCCACCTCTTCTTGCATCCGCCCCTGCTTTACCTGAAACTTTCGTTCCTCGCGGCAAATGTCTTGTTATTCAGGGAAAAACCGATGAAGGGAGGAATTGTACAGATTTGCGCCATTAACACTCTCTCTCCAAATGAATTTAAGTTAATAATAAAAAGTGTATAGAAAAGATAAAAGGTTAAGGTAAAAACACTTCTCCCTTTCAATTATTTTATAAATTTAATGTATGAAATCATAGTACTCGCGTTATAATAAATGAAATAACTGCAGGAGGTTATACAGTCGATATAATTGAAGGAAAATGGACACGGGGTAGAAAGATAATTGGCAATAGTTGATTTTCTTGATGCCGAAAGAAATGCAGAAAATGAAAGAAGCTCAAGATAGGAAATACTGGAAAGCGAAAATTTTCTGCAAGAAGAATGGCCTGCCTTAGAGCAGAGCACTGAAGAAGAAATCATCCAGTAGTAAGTCATTGCGTATGGAGTAAAAAATAAAGGTGAAATAGGGTTAATCAGTTATTAAGTAATAATACTATAAAAATGTTGGACAGCGAATAATATGTGCCTGCATATGTGTGCTAGAGAAAACTTGTAGATAGATTTACCACAAAAGAGACCGATAGATAGGTAGATAGATATTAGTCTTTATTTGGGCGAGATTGAGATAACTGTAGTGGGAGAGGGAGGAAAAGAGAAGAGGAAGGAGGGAATGTGAGCGGGAGCAGGCAAAGGAGGGAGGGTGAGGCGTAGAAGTGGAGATGGAGTGACATTGGAAGGAAGAAATGTGGATATTTTTGGAAAGAATGATTGGGGAAAAACTCGGCCTTTTATCACGTTAGGAATACTTTCGTAAATACAAGAAGGAAAAGTCGGGATTATCAAGACTAAAAATGAGAAACGATTATTGTATGCATGAATTTCGGCGAAGCAGCGCTTTCGTAAGGGAAAAAAATGACGGTGGATTTAGTAGCCTCCATTACGATATACATCCTGTGTAGGCATGTCTTTTAAAGCTTCCTGGTAGCGCTAGATAACTACTTAAAGCATTGAGTCGAACCCCGATATCTCGAGTTTCTATAATTAGATTATTCGTTATTATTTTATTACTATTTTATGGTTTTAGCTCAGTGAGAAAGTAACTCAAGCATTGAATTCGCATAAATGCGCTGATTAAGAGTGTTTTTAAAATGTACTTCTACGATTAAAATAATATATTTACTCTCACATCTTGACGCACATGAATATTTTCTTCGATTCGACGACGGCGTAAATTTAATTACAAATGAGAGAAAATATGTTTCTATTTCGACTTTTTATAAGCAGTTGTGGATTTCTGCAATTTCTAAGGCAATGTGCGTGTGCATGAAAAGTGTATTGATTTAATTGTGACGTCACCACATCTCACGGATACATTAATCCGCAATAACATAACACGATGAGAGAGACCACCACCTTCGTGCACCCACAAGCTAAATCACCGCGTCCATTCTGCATTTAAGGTCAGATGATTCACCGCGGTAGGATTTCCAAGGCGCCGAACTGAATCGGAGCTCCTGTTGTTCCTGCGAGAAAGCGTTTCCATATTAAGCTCTAATATAGCTAATGTTTAGAACTTTAACTATAAACCTTTAAACAGAGAGGAGAATAAACGTCGCCGGGAGCGAAACTCTCATGGAAAAATCCTCTATAATTTTATTTTCATCCGCGTAAGTTCCGAATCGCAAGGGTCATGAAGGCGTTTCCTGCCCGTAGAGAAACAGGAACACCCACGAGGGGAAGGATCGGGGCGTTTCCTCAAAACTGTTATCTCGCTCGGGGCCCCATTATTCGGCGGGGCGAGCTTATGCCTATCGCGGTGGCTTTGTACGGCACTTGTCCGATTTGAGGGCAACCTTTATGTCGATAAGTTAATTATACTCTTACCGTATCTGAAACCTAGAGGGAAACTCAATTAGTTTAGTAACTTAGGACGAGCTCTGAACGAGTTCCTGATCTTTCTCTTAACTTCCGTTCAGATCAATGGTTGTCAACATTTTTGTTTCAAAGACGAACAGAATTCCCGCCTACAAACAAGGTTTTATGCATACGGTTTCCAAATCGTTTAGGCGCATTTATTCGTTGGTACTTCATAAGTATAACTTTATTAGAGAAAAGGGTATTTCCCTTAATTATTCACCAGCATTTTCAAATCGATGATGGGTTTATTTTTGCGGGACCCATAATAATCAGCTGAGACACTCCGTTTGGGAAACATTTATACAGACTTCGAAGGATAACATTTTAGAGCTATTACTCCTGCGCGGAAGTACGTCCGAATGAATGCAATTTTATTTTCAATTGCATTAATTTCGAATGATACCTATTGGCATAAAACCGCTGAGTATATCACCCGCGGATTATAGTACTCTTAACAGTAATTTACCTTATACTAGATTACGCGTGAGCCCGAATAGCTCAGTCGGTAGAGCATTAGGCTTTTAACCTAAGGGTCCAGGGTTCGAGTCCCTGTCCGGGCGAAGATTTTTTATACTTTCTTTAAGAGAAAATACTATGATACTGTCGAAGAAGGAAAAAGATGTGTATTTTAATTTATATTGTACAAAATTGAAACGCAAATTCATTCATTCATTCTCAAAGTAGTACAGGTGCCTTAGGAGCAGTGGCGGCCTTAGAGATGCAAATTTTTATTTTAGAGTCCAGTCGATTCGCCTCTTGCCTACGTGCGCAATGGGTATCTAAGAGGTAGTGCAGTGAATAGCCAGGAAAGGAGGAGAGAAACCTGATGCCGGCTTTTTAGCCTGTTCTTAACGAACGGCTTAACGTCCCTTTCGAAGGACGGAGTTTTGATTTGAGCGCGCTCCTCATTTTATCGTTTTCTCTTTTCTCATTGGCTCGTCCTCGTCTCCTTAGTTCCAACACTCACAAATAGGGGGCCGGGCGTCATCGGAAAAAATCCTCATAAGGATTCGATCCGAGTGTCACTTCAGCAGATCATGATGGGGCCAACACTAACCACTACACACCGGAACTACTGTATGTTCCCAGCTGATTCACCTCTTGCCTACGCGCAATGGGTATCTAAGAGGTAGTGCAATGAATAGCTGGATAGCAAGGGAGAAGAGAACCCCGGTGCCGGCATTAGCCTACTCTTAACGAAGAACACCAAGGGGGCCAACGACTTAACGTCCTTTCCGAAGGACGGAACAGCTGAATTTGCGCGGTCTCCGCAAACCACACAAACAGGGGGCCGGGAGTCCTTGGAAAAAATCCTACTTGGGCAGGATTTGTGCCTGCTGCCTTTTCAAGCAGCAGGCGAGTAGCAGCTAGCATCCTAACCACTACACCACCGGCACCCTTCCCCACACCGGTATTGTTGTTTGTTTGTTTGAATGCCCAGCCAATTCGCCTCTCTTACTGCACAAATGGGTATCTCAGAGGTAGAGCAATGAATAACCGGGGAAGGGAGGAGGGAAACCCGGTGCCGACATTTGCCTGCTCTTAAGAAGAACACCAGGGGGGCCAACGGCTTAACGTCCCTTCCGAAGGACGGAACAACTGAATTTGCGCGGTCTCCTCAAACCACACAAACAGGGGGCCGGGCGACCTTGGAAAAACCCTACTTGCGCAGGATTCGTACCCGATGACTTTTTCAAGCATCGGGTGAGTAGCAGCCAGCGTCCTAACCACTAAACCACCGGCACCCCAACACCGGTATTAGTCGCTCATTTGTCCCGTCTCCCAAGATCGGAGATTATACTAACAAAAGCATAGAGTATGCGAGCGTTGGATGGAAATAAGGTTGATGGGAGGTGTCCAAATTAGAATCAGTAACTTAATTCATTAGCTTATATCACTGCACGAAGGTTCTTGCAGATAAATCAATAAATAAATGCTCAGGTAAAAATGTTTTGAAGTATTCACTCTCTAAAACAAAAATTTCTGGCACTGCCCCGCACGTTTGCTGCGGGTCCCAAACCTTGGCAAAAAATGCACTAGCTAAATTAACAAGGATCTAACTTCAAGTCTTTTACACGATAAACAGAAGTCATAATTCACATGCTTTCATATCAGCTTCACGAGTAGGGCAAAGTAAATTTAAATATGAAATGCCCGTCTTTCATATTAGTCTAAGGACTCCCTTATGACTCTCTTGCCCTGAGTCCCAAGAACCCTAAGGCCTCCGCTGCTTTGGAGGGAGTACTCTATGCATATTTATGTTGATTTTCTGCTTGGTTTTAGCAGCCGAACAAGTAAAAGGTCTTCTTCCCCTTCAAAAGTTCCGCGAATCTTCCTCGTGTCGAGGTTTTAGTTTTATTCACTTACCGCGCGCGTGGGGCGATTAAGGGGTTTTCCGGAAAATACATACGTTTCCAGGAATGTGACCGGCGTCGGTAGAAGCAGTGGGTGCTTGTCCAAGGTGGGCGTGGAGAGGGAAAAGCCCTTTAATGAGAAACGCTTTTCTCGCGCGAATGTTTTTCCCGGAATTCGCGAACCGGAAACTGCGAGCGAGCTAGATCACTTCGAGGTATCCTTCTCGCAGGATTAAATGGAGGGGTTATCCTACCGACAATGACGGATATGTGGTCGCCGGGTTATGGCGTAATGCATAAGCGAGGTCTCCATTGTAACGCGACCTTCAGTAACGGCTGAAATTTGAATTATGGAAAAAAAACTTCGATCATTGTGTTAAAAATAAAACTTCCACCAGAGATAAATCTTTCACCTGATATATTTGTATCTTAAAATTTCGGATTGAATCCCAAAAATTTGCTCAGTTTTAATCAAGCGTTGCTAATTTTCCGTGTAAAATAGCGAAAATTTAAGTGAAAATACGAAAAACAGACAAAAATCAGTCGCTATTCTATCTACGCACTTGTTATAGCAGAGTGTTCCACTGGCGTTAATGAATTCTAACCATTACACGTGTCAAAAGGTCAATCTCTCCCAACGTTTTCTATTTAACAATAACCGAAAAGATTGAATAAAAGCATGTGCGAGTAGTATACTTGTTGTTAGATGATAATAAGAGCTCATTTTCCATTTATTTTTTCGCTCGCTATCTCTCCCCGTCTCTTTTGTTCGATCACTTGCAATAACCACCACGCTCAAATCCAATTATGCGCCGCAGATGAAGTTTTCTCGAGGCCATTACGTAACGGTACGTGTCCGTCGATCATTTTTTATTCTGCCGCGCGTGCACGTGGATGTTCACTGGCGGCATTATCTCTTCTTTCAGACGACGCTTCGAGATCGATCGCAGGAGGCGACGCGGAGGGAAACGAGAAAGGGGGACGACTTTCGAGGGCGGGGAGAGGGACGGACGGACGAACAGACGGACAAACTTCTTCATCCGGGCGAAATTGTGATTTTATAAAAAATCCCTCCGCACTTTCAGCCCCTTCGCCATATGATTCTGTATAAAATTTATCATTTAAATGATTGCGTCTATTAAAAGATAAATTATACTGTGCCTAAAGTTCCTACACTTGAAGACTTGCATACATATGATAAAGTAAGGATTGAAAGATTCAGAAATTTGTTGAGTCCGAAGTTTATGGGACAAATAGGAGCTATGGATTACCTGGCTTGGTCATCAGAGAGAGAGAGACTAAGTAGTCCATTCTTAAATTCTGACATTTCTAAAGATAGCACCAATTGGAATATTTAATTTAAACATGTAAACCATAAAGGATGAAAAATAGATCCGTAAAATTTAACAGACAAAAATCATGTTTTAAAATCCAAAGTACAGCAATAAAACATGTAATATTGAAATTTTAACCTTGAAACCCTCGTTTTGACATGATTTGTCACTTCTACTTCAGAATCTCTAATTAGGTCACGATTTAAACTCTAATCCTACCCGCCGAAGCATTGACAACTTCTGGTGCGGACCGCTGAAGTATTCGCAACCACAAATGCGGCTCGTCATGTAAACATATTGCCCATCCTTGTAATAATGAGTAGTCGAAATAAAACACAGCTTTAGTCTTTTTGCGCTTACATATACATATACAGTAAAATGCATCTTCTTACGCTAAATTGAGGTTTTCATTAAATTGGTGTTATGCTAAATTACATCAAGGCAGGTCGGAACTTGAAAAAATATTCATTAAATACGGGTTTTCACTGAATACAGGAACGTTAAATCGGGATTTCTCTGTACTTAGAAGTTGAGTCTTTAAGCGCTTACATACACAAAAGACTAGAATTGCAAAATATCTAAAAATCGTTCCAGAAGGCAGATGTTTTTGAGTTAATGATACTGTGGGTTGTTAGGCTCGTTTATGGCCGAAAAAACAACACCTTGCATTCCAATAAATAAAATTATAAAGCTCGTCTTTTGATGAAAAGCAAATTCAACTAGATATTTCAAGTGTTCGTTCTTGAACCCAGTTCAGTACAACATCCACGGAGAGGAGGAGATTAAAAAAAAACCTTCGGATAACTCCCGCATCAATTGACAATAAAAATAATAAATATTATATTTTACCGAAGTATGGGCACTAAAGCACCTAAGATAATTACCAAATTATCGCGAGTGATTATCGCTATCGCTCGATAGGCGTTGAGGATCCTGGAGAGGTAAAGGTCGGAAGGTTTATCAGAGCATGTTATAGTAATAGTTGAGACTCCAACGCAGCGCCGTAACTAGCTATTTTTTAGCACCCGGAACAAGCTACCAAATATGCGCCCCTCCATAAAAAATTCCCTAATACCTATATTTTTTAATATATGGATTGTGGGTGAACAATTAATAAATAAAAATAAACTATAAAAGATATAATTTCTCACTATAAATGTGCATTATTTAAATACATAATTATAAATATAATTACATACAAACATAATTTAAATACAGAAAGTATAAATATTTTAATATTAAAGAGTTATTCTACGTGATTTTAATGCAAAAAACTCATCAATAACATCACAGAAATTTATAATTTCTGCTATGCGTAATGTCTGGTACAAGTATAGCAGTGAAATCGCCCCTGTCCTTGTGCCATGCAACCTCGCAGCACTTGCCGTTAACAATTTTTGCGCCCCTTCTTTAGTTGCGCCCGGGGCAGATGCCCCGCTTGCCCCACCCTACTTACGGCACTGCTCCAACGTAATTTGTGTATCTGGAGACGTGATCACAACGATAAATTACGCGAGATGGATGGTAGAGAAGAGCTTTTCTTCCCGGAATCATCAGAATTGTTACTGAAAGATAGCGGCACTTATGGCGAAGCCTTTTACTAAGCACCTATTAATAAATTGTCACGAGGAACGTACTTTCTCCCGCGTTGCAATATAAAGTAAATTTCCATTATAATGAACACGAATTCAGTATTTGTTTAGACTAAATTGTATTGTTGGTATCCTTTGCGTGGTTCGTTTGGCGCCTATCGTGTTCGGTGCCCATGGCAAATACTGCCTTCTACAAGCTTTGCTTGTAGCACCGGGGATCATAATAGGAGATTAAAACTTGCGTGAGAGAATTAATTTTGATGCATTGCACCCCCTGACACCTACCAGTTGGGCCAATTTCATGATAACTTATAGGTGTAGATTACCCTGCCAGTTATAAGGCTTCGAGGAGATATAGAGAATATGATAACGAAAGGAGATGGAGATAGACAGGAGGAGCGAGAGAAAAACAAGATGCGGATAAGTAGGTGGAGCGAAGGGAAGAGATAGACAGAGCTAGATATGGAGAGACAGAGAAAATGAGTCAGGAGGAATTAGGGAGAGATGTAGAGAAAAATAATAGTTGAAGAGAGGTAAATAGATGCAAAAGTAAACGTCATTTTTCAGCATTTGAACTTTATCGTCTGTTCTTACAAATAAAAGAGGACTAGAGAATTTGGTTAAGAATAGAGGTATTGATTGGTTAAATAAGCGCTATGTTTCAGCCTTGCTACACTACGTCAAATAATTTGTACGTAATTCAGTTCTATACGTCAGAATGGAGGGAGCGATAGAAAATTCGTCGTGCGCGAAAGTTTATTTATTTATTTATTTTGCTAATTTTATTTGATAATCAACAGCCGTGCCTTTGGCACGTATTTGGATAAAAAAATCGCGAAATAGATATGACGCCATTACATTTAATAATTGAAAAGAGTTAAAAATTTCTAGAACTACGAAGAAACACATGAAAATACTTTTCACGTTTTGCTGAATTTCGTGTGTTAGCATAATAACGTCATCATAAGTTTACGTCGTAGTTTAAAATCAATGGCATTATGATTCTAATTAAAAGCACCAAATCATTGCTATTATAATATATATATTATCAGTCCCCATAATTAAAATGAGTAAAATATGTTTTTTTATTTAATACGGTATATAGTGTTTCAAAATTATGACGACATCTTATGCAATCGTCGTTGGTTGAAATAATTTCCCTATTAAAAAGCATTAAATCGATGGCATTACAACACAGATTACCAATTCCCATTTAAAAGCCGTAGCAATTATAATAAATGCCAACCTCGGTTGAAGAATGGTTAGCGTGTCTGCCTCTCAATAGTGAGATCGCGGGTTCGAATCCTAACCAGGGCACGGTTGTACGTGATCGCCATTTTTAACTTAGCCCTTTTAATCACCATGTCCATTTTTACAAACATTCTATTATGGTATTCTAATATTGTAGACACATTAGTGGATAGAGAAGATATTGGGAAGTGTACGGCCTATGTCCTAGAAATTTAGTCAACTTTACCAAATGAACCAAAAACCAGGTAAAGGAATTACTGAAGTATTGAGAAATAGATTGCAATTGCAAGAAAAAAAACCTTTATTCTCCCAATGAAGTTCATTATTATGGGTCATTAAGCTCTCCGTAATGGTCTCTCAAGGGCCGTTTATGAGCGAATCAAAATAAAAAAATTAATAATGTGTCCCGAAAACGGCACCGGAGCCGGATTGCACTGGAACGTTAAAAAAATAATAGCGTGTTGCGAAACAAATATTTGTACGTTGACAAAAAGAGATGGCCAAATCGCTCTGCCATATTCGTAGTTGGGCTGTGGAAGTCAGAGATAAAGGGAGAGAGGATGGGTGGCCTTGTTCAGGATGGCTTGTCTTTATGGGTATTTCCCTCCTCCCTCCAAATCCCTATTCCACTCTCTCTCCTAATACCTGGTGACCTATCGCCTTTCGCCCATCCGAGCCAACACAAAACACACACGTATGTAGCTACACGATGCACGTGGGCGCACGTGCCCGCGGTTTTACGAGTTTCCGCGACGACCCACCCCATGGAGGAAGGCGCTCGATATATCGCGCACGCGCATGCGCCGACGCCGCGTTTCGCGCGCAAGTGCAGCATGCAGCGATGCGCGCATGGTGGATGCTCGGGCTCGACATCGGAAGGCATAAAGAACGCAATGGTAAATTTGAATGCAGAAACACGAAACACGATAAGAACATTCGCGCTTGCGCACGTTCGGAATCGCTCGGATGAGGTCTTGCGCGCGATCCGATCGTTTGGAAGCGTTTCGCTGCATGTGTCGGGAGTGTATGTTTAATGTTAATACTTAAAATGGGATTTTCAAGCAAGTGGGATTATTGGTAGAGGCGTGGCATAAAAGCGGGAGAGTTTCACTCAGTAGTTTCGGGAATCAAAATTTTGATTTTTTTCTTCCGGTAAGGTGGCGCTCCTGATTTAAAAAACGGCATGATTCGATTTAGAAATTACCGGATTTTCATAATATTTATTTTCTTGATACCGAATTTGATGAAGTTCTATCATGGGGTGGAAACAATCGAAATTGAAAATTTTATATTTCTGGTAAGGTGGCAGCACTTCTCGGGTGATAAGCGCAGGGGTGGGCAAACTGCGGCCCGCGAGGGCATTTTATGTGGCCAGCGATGCCATTATGAAAGCGAACCGTAATATAAAATAGAGATAATTTCATATTTGTAGCTTAAAATTAGTGCCGGAAAACCTTTTCCATTGATGTTATGGGGATAACATATTATTTATTATTGATTTTCACTAACAGGATCCCTCGCATTACCTCACATTACTTACGATGTGAACCCTAACGTGGCCTGCCGAAGCATTTTCATCTGTTAATGCGGCCCGCCACGTAAAAAGTTTGCCCACCCCTGTACTAGAGCGTGCATCTGAAATAGGTGGCAGTAGACGTCCAATATAAAGCTTTTCTCATCGCTGTCCCTCATTTAGCAACCATAATCCTAATGGAGCCCTGATGCCCCATCAACTTTGACATGCCTGCTTTAGGAGAATCTCAGAGTGATGATGGGTCCAGCGACATATTGATTGGAAATTTTGAGTAACATCCAATTACAATTTTCGAGTTCTTTTTTATTTCTATCGAAAGTTTTGATAAAATGAATTCGTATTGGTACTTGTACCAGGTAACATTTTAGTGCATCTCAGTAGAAGTTTACGGTTCTCCGTTCGGAATGTCTATAGTACGAACAATATTAATCAGGTCCAGCCGGCTAAAATCGACATTTAACTGGTGGAGCTGACTGATGCCGAGATGAGCCATCGGACACACACTCGAATCGTAATTTACCTCGGATGATCACAGTTTCACACAAGGACGAGAGAGGCGATGCGCAATTATTTTAGGAATTTTCAAGCCGACTAATGCAAGAGACCATAGACCAGGGATGGCCAACACGCTGCTCCGGAGCCGCGTGCGGCTTTTTGAGAGTTAATATGCGGCCCTTTGAGAGTTGATATGCGGGTATTTGAAACTTTGGCTGTCTTACATATGCCGTAATTGCCCGATAATAACTCGCACTCAGATTTACCTGTGTGAAAATTTAAAATAATTTTTAAATGAAAGAATAAGGTTTTGTTTTTATCATTATCTTTTACAGTATGTAATATGCAGAATTATATACATACTTGTGTATTGCCCGTTATATGACGGGTGTCAGTTACTATATGGTTGAAAACCCCGTCGTAAGTAGTAAGTAATTATTATGGATAATCACAAAATTTATTTTTCTAGTATAATTGTCCGTTGAAATTCAACGGGGAACTTAGAAATGGATAATAACAGCTGTAATTATTGAGTAAGAGCCGGTATAAAATTCTCCGAGATAGAGAATCGGGAGACTTTCTTTCTCATTCTTGTTTTCTCCAAAGATGAGCCCCTTGTCAAAAATGAAGTAATAATAATAAATAAATAATAGTATTCCCTCCCTCCCTCTCGACGTTCCTCTCTCCCTCCCTTTGTCTCACTCCTTCCTCTCTCTTTCCTTCCCTCTCTCTCCTTCACTCTTTCTGCCTCTCTTTTCTCCCACCTGCCCTCTCTCTCCCATTCCCTCCTGTCCAAATCCATAGCTCTTTTTCTCCGTCCCCCTCTTCATTTCTTTCCTACGTCCTTTTCTAATACCTCCCTTACTCTCTATGTACCTTCCATTCTATAGCCCCTCCTTACTTCTCCCTCCCCACATCCCCCTCTCTCTTACTCTACATCTATATAGTCGTTTAGATAAGAAAAACAATCCAAACTAAATCCCTGTCCCATTAGGATTACGTAATTTCGGGAAAAATCCTACGGCAATTTAAGGCAATCTATGCACTCATATATATTACACGTATGCGGGTTGAAACAACATTTCATTCTCGGAGTTTAACAATGACGTGGTCGGCAAGGCAACATCCCGTTTAAAAGCCGATATTTTCCCAAAATGTCTGATTTAAATGTTTAATATGAAAGAGGTTTCGAGTAGTAGACGAAAAAAGATGAATAGAAAAAGAAACTTCATTAATTTTCGTAAAACACAGTTTAAATTCGAAGATCGTTTGTCAATTATTTCTAATTTTAATTTCCAAAAGAATAAAATCCTGCACTTTAAAAAGTCGCTTTTTACGTGTTATCTTACGGGAAATAGAAATCGCCCTCCTGGAGTCGAACTCGGTTCTTTTTCGTGTTTTTTTTCGTAATTTAAGTTTTATATCTAAATCAAACATACCTGTGAAATTTCAACCTCCCACCTAATTGGAAATATTGTTAAAAATGCGTTTAAAAGTGCCATTGATGAAAAACAAATCTATGCTATTATTATAGTAATATGTATGTGTGAAATATATTTTATCGGCTCATACCATTTATTGCGTCTATTGCGGTGATGTCCATTGCAGTATTGTGGCTCCTGCTCATCCCCAGGTTGACCACCCCTGCCATAGACGTGGTTCATTATTATAAAGGAAGCAACGTGATAACATTTTGCAACTTTTTGGTGCCACGTGGTGATACTGTTTTCGGAAAAGGGTGATGTTCTGCAGATAGTTGTGTTATCTATGCAAGAGGATCGTCTGAAAACATATCTTAATGTTCAAGATTTCAATACAGGAGATGACTGAGTTAGTGACCGAATAAGCATAATGACCGTCAAAGTATGAAGACCTACTCTGGACCTTGAAAACCTTTTTCTTGTTATTTTATACATTCACCTTTGTGCTTCCAACAGGCTGCTAGTCTCTTTGTAGCATATTTATTTTTAACGATCTCATAAACAGCACTGCAAGGCCTTTTGCAACGAGCGCAAGAAAGATAACAAAGATCCTTGGCAAGTATTCGAACCCGGGGCCCTAGCATTGGGAGCTCGACGCACTAACCAACACTCTAAATCAGTGGTTTTTAAACTTTCAACTCTCGCGGCCCCTTTGAATTGAAAATAGTAAAAATAAGAAACTTTTATACAAATTTCTTCATTTTATATAATTATTATTAATGTTTATATCATCGCATTTCCTTGAATTCCATGATAAAATTTTATTGTTCGTGAAATTTTAATTTTTTGGCACTTCACCTTACATCCAAAATAATTTTGCGGCGTCCTGGTGTTCCGCGGCCCCGAGTTTGATAAAAACTGCTCTAAATCCTATATATAATTTCCCAAGTGACTGAACGTCCGTCACGCACAGTATCTCAAAAACTATACGTTGTTGGGTAATGCGGTGAAAACTGTTTTGTTGCCCCACGTATGGGCAGGACCCCTAGAAATATAAATCTGATGTGGACACCACATGACTTTCTCCATATCTGTAATATTTCTAAAAATTCCAAATAGGTTACATAATAATAAATATTTTAAGAAACTGCGAGAAAATTTTAGACTTTATAAAGAACAGAAATAAACTCAAACCATAGCCTTCTGATATTGGATATAGCCAAAAGCTCCAGCAATTAAGAAAAGAAAAAGGAGCGTTACTTAGACGTAACTAAGCGTAAATTGTTAACAAAAGTCGTCGGTAGGTGGCGTGGTGGTGGCAGCTAAAAATATTAGATATCTCTTAAACAATGCATTAGGAAAATATTTCAAACAAAAGTTGCAGAAAATAAATTTCCTACAACCTTTATTCCAATATATTTTTACATTTATCAAATATTAAAGAAAATATTTCAAAATAACGGATAGGTGACAAGAGTAAACACCCACTTTCGGTTTGACCGATTTTTACCAAAAGCTATTCAATTCTTCTGTCATAAAATGTTAAATATAAAATTTTGCGTTTCCCTGATTAATAATTTTTGAGTTAGAGCACCCACAATAAAGCTATCACACACACACACACAGACATCATCGAGAAAATGGTCAAAGCGTGTTCAGAGGACCTCAAAACGTGTATTTCCGTTGAAATCTCGAAGTCGATTTTTTTCATGAAAACAATATCTACTTTCCCCTGTACTACGTATACGGAGAAAGTAATAATACCAGAGCAAAGCGCAGAATTGAAATGGTCACAAATGGCGCCCGGTTCTCCTTTTGGCTATGGAGCCCTTCGCGCCGGTCTAGATACAAAATCCAGCGTTTCGTAAACTCTAAAAGCAAAGATTTTACGTAACATTCGAAAGGGAAGCAGGTGATGGGAGCAATCGCAGCTGCAGTCGCCTCTCTCGCCTCACGACGCGGTCCGTTTAGCTGCTTTAACAGGTGACGTGCCAGAAGTCACACGGCTCCGCCTAGCCGCCTTCATTTTTTTATTTCTGTATCGAATTGGTTACGAAAGGTTCCCTGAGACGGCGTTGCTTTGGCCGCGACTTAACGAATGTGGGATGTTTATGCAGAGCCCTTCGACTGGGATGGAAATGGGTTCGCAGAACTATTATAATGCGCTCAGAATTGATTATCCTAGGCTCGTCCACTCGCTGACATTCGAGGTGGCCTTGAAGGGTTTTGGGAAGACTGGTGGAAATCGTGTCGGTCTAGATCAGGGGTCGGCAACATACGGCCCGCGGGCCACATCCGACCCCCGAGAGCGCTTCATGCGGCCCGCGAAGATATGATGAAATAGTGGTCGGTAAAATTTAAAATCGACAATTTTATATTTTTCAGTGAAATTATAGTATCAAAACGTTCCCCGGTGTAGCTTTAGCGCCAGTAAATCATTTATACACGATTTTCGATAATATGAGACCACAGAATCTGTAGATAACTATCCGACCCGCCGAAGGTCTTGTGACTTCCAACGCGGCCCTCCGAAGCATTCACAACTACGAATGTGGCCCGTCATGCATTAAAGGTTGCCGACCCCTGGTCTAGATGCATAAAGTCTTGGTTTCCAACAAACCTACATCTACACGTTACCATGTAAAGTCATCTTATTGGTGGATGGCAGGGGGTGCAATGTAACAAAATTTCCTAGTTTTTCTACGTTGCCTCTTCATATTATTATTTTCTCCGCACGTACTATAGGGGAAAGTATTGTTTTCATGAAAAAAATCGATTTCGAGATTTCAACGGAAATACACGTTTTGAGGTCCCCTGAACACGTTTTGACCATTTTCTCGGTAATGTCTGTGTCAAAAACTATAAATCAGGTCATCGCGAAATTTTATATTTAAAATTTTTATGGCAGTCACAAGAACTGATTAGTTTTTGGTAAAAATCGGTGAAATGGAAGTGGGCGTTTACTCTTGTCACATCCGTTGTTTTGAAATATTTGCTTTAATACTTGACATATGTAAAAACATATTGGAATAAAAGTTGCAGGAAATTTAATTTTCTACAATCTTTGTTTGAAATATTTTCCCATATAATGCATTTTTAAGAGATATCCTAAAAACTAAATATTTTAGCTACCACAACCAAACCACCTACCAGCGACTATTGTAAACACTTGACGTTAGTTACGTCTTAGTAAAGCTCCTTTTTTGTTAATTGTTGGAGTTTCGTATCCAATATCAGAGGGCTATGGTTTGAGTTTATTTCTGTTCCTTGTAGAGTCTAAAATTTTCTTGCAGTCCCTTAAAATGTTCATTATCATGTAACCTATTTGGAATTTTAAGAAATATTTTAGTTATGGAGAAGGCATGTGATGGTCACATCAGATTTTGTTATTTTATCGTCCTAGGAAACCTTGCCGTTTTAAGGAAAATTTGTGCCACATCTTTTCGCTGTTTGTAAACTAATTGCGAAAGGCCGTATATGGTTTAGTGAAAAATGAGTAAATAAAAAGAAAACCATGTGTGCATTTCGCCTGCAAGGTCGCCGTCTTCAGTGGTAATCCGATGATCGTTGGTTCTTTAAGTTGGAGTCGGCGCTGGTTGAATAAGTTCGGTTGTTTTGTGGAAGAAACGGTTATTTTTTTGTCTGATAGTTTTATGGTCATTGGATTTATTTGGTCTATCATTTTGTTTTCAACTGTAAGGTGCGATCTGTTATTCATTTGTCTAACTATTCTCGAGAGCAGATGTCGGCAACCACTTTTTACATGGCGGGCGTTGGAAGTTACCAATGCTTCGGCGGGTCGGATAAGAGTCTACGTCGAAGTTAACCCGGAGATTCTGTGAAAATCAAATTTAAATCAGTTTATTTAAGCGTTAAAATTTAAATATTAAAAAAATTTCGAACATAAATTTAACTGAAAATAGAATCACGCCTATTAATTTCGCGGATCGCTTTTTCGTAACACCTTTTCGCGGGCCACATTAAATGCTTTCTGAAGGCCGCATGCGGTTCACGGGCAATAGGTTATCAAAGCCAGCTCCAGAGACCAAGAAATGCGAACGACATTCGCTTACCGCTATTTTTTCATAATGCTGAACAGCAACATATGTACTTATATTTATAATCATTCACGAAAACATTTGTTTCTGAATCAAGAAAACAGTTCAAAGTCCTGCACTACTTTTGCTCAGTCGAAAAGCAGTTTTAATTCCGTTTTTTCCCAAAAAAAAGCAGCCAAATGAATTCGAATTGTCCGTCCATTTATCTGTCTGCTCGCATATATCAGGTTCATCAGTACTTTATTTAATTAGATTAAATTTGGCATTTAAGCGTCTATCATCATAACAGAATGTCTTAACAAATTATGACTTACTTTGATCAAACCATTCTATTGAGCCGCCCACGTTCTGTAGACACGTATTATTCGCAAAATGTTTTGTCTCCTCCATTTCTTACGTGGTGCGTCATTTTTGAGAAAATTATATAATTTCTATTGCACATCTCTGCCGCATTTTATGTTTTGGCGCTTTTATTGAAATTCAAGTCGATAATTGGCAATGGTCAAGGGGCGGTGAGATTTCGGAGCGGCAATATAAATGGGATTTCAGGGCAGGAATAAACTATTATGATTCGCAGACGGACGGATGGACAGACAAACATGAGCGATTGTTTTAGGAAATAAGTAAGATACTCTTGCTAAAGCAGGAGGTGGAAGCACGTTTTCTTAGAATTTTTCAGGTTTCTGGTCTGCCTCCTCCTATGAGGAAGAAAGAACTCGCACCCTTAGAATGTTGCCCAGAAAGTAATGCCCCATATTTTTTTCTCCATAAATATTTATTCAAAAATCATGAAAATAACACATATTCAAGAGAGAAGGTTTGTCTCCAAACCCTATTTTTTCACAAAGTCTCCATCCACTTCTACAGCCGTTCCCCAACGAGAAACAAATGCGTGTATGCCCTGTCGGAACCATTCCTTGTCCTGCTCACGTAGACAAGTTCTCACAGCGCTGATCACATCGTCATCAGGGTTAAACTTCACTCCGCGGATAGCATTTTGTAGGGCTCCGAAGAGGTGGAAATCCGAAGGTGCTAGGTCGGGGCTGTAGGGTGGATGTAGTAACACAGTCCAGCCAAATGTTGTTATGGCTTCCCGAGTCTTTAAACTTGTGTGTGGTCTTGCATTGTCATGCTGAAGCAACATTTCTCCCAGATTCTTGTGAGGCCAAACACGTTTGAAACACTTCCTTAAAAATTTCAACTTGGTGATATAGATGTCGGAGTTGATTGTCATCCCTTTCGGCATCACATCCGCAAGAATCACTCCTTCACAGTCCCAGAAGACAGTGATCATGACCTTGCCCGCTGATGGAGACTTAATGTTTTCTTCCGTGGAAAATAAAGATGGTGCCATTACATGGATTGCCTTTTTGTCTCCGGTTCAAAATGATGGACCCAGGTTTCATCTGCTGTAACAATCCGGGTTGGAAAGGCCTCTCCCTCAGCTTCAAAATGCGCCAACAACTCGGAGGAAATGGCCTTTCTCTCGGTTTTGTGCTCGATTGTGAAACTCCGAGGAACCCATCTCGCGCACACCTTGGAATATCCGAGATCACGGATGATGTCATTAAGGCTTCCTTTGTTGATTAACAGACTGAGCGCCAGTTCTCGGGTTGTGATGCGTTGATCTCCGCAAATGATGGCGTCAGCACGTTGCAACATCGACGGGCTAGCAGCTGTGACAGGTCGGCCTGAGTGAGGCAAATCATGGAGCTCTGCTTTTCCTGTTTTCGAAGTCGTCACTCTTTTCGCCCAGCGACCAACGGTGCTTTTGTCGACCGTATTAGTTCCATAAACAGAGACGTTTGTGGATGTTTCCCACTGGTTCTTTCTCGGCAATAAGGAATTCTATCGCAGCGTGTTGTTTGAAACGGACATCACTGATGGACTCCATTTTGAAGCACTGCAGCAGTGTTGCTATCCGTCGGAAATATTTAAACTTTGTACGTAAATGGAGGGAACTTCAAATGTATACCACGTAAAATCTCATATTCCTTTTTTTGTTACCGGCTGAGAAAAAAATATAAGGCATTGCTTTCTGAGCGACCTCGTATATCCTCATTAGAATTTTCCCATTCGTGAAAACTTTACTCCTTTAGCTTTAGTACCTTGGGTACAATATCCCTTCCAAACTTTTGATTTTTCGAAATTGAAGCAATCTAGCGGAAAGCCTATTAACTGCATGGAAAATCCAATCGGCAAAATAATTCGTAGAATTATAAGTTCTATTTAACTCAAAAAGAATTTTCCTAATGTTCCCTGTATTTCGGCTACAATACCATTTCAAAGTTTTGCATTTTCCAAATTTGAATTAATTTAGCGGTAACTCTATAAACCGCCGTGATAGTTCAATTAATGGAAACGTAACGGATTTATAAGATCTATCTAATTCAAAAAGAGTTTTTCAAACATCGCTTCAAAAACGTTTTGGTTGGCAGACGAACGGACAGACAGAGTGACCACATAAGCGCGTTTTTTTTCTTTAAAAAAAAACTTACTAAAAAGCGCCAAAAAGGGGCGGAAAAATAATTTGGCCTAGGGGAGGGAAATTTCCAAATCCTCCACTGGATATCGGTGCACCAGGGCCGGCAGCTAAATGAAAAAAATCTGAAAACTCCTATAATTCTCCTTGGAGAGAGACGTGCTTCATTTTATGCGGCGCTTTAAAAGGTGCATTTATTCTTACTAATTGACGATAATTATGCGTACTTTTTTATTATAAAAGGTTGTGCGCCCTCCATATACTTCCCTAAGCTTGGAATGGGAGAAAGAGAGAGAGAGAGGAACGGGTTGAATTACGAAAAGCGCATCTAATATGATTCTATCCTAGAGCACAGACGCGACTCGCATTTCAAGGGACAGGTGCATGGGCAAAGAAATGTTGTACAACGGCAGTAGCAAAATAATTTACAAAAAAATTAGTTTCGCGTGCAAATAACTCTCTGAGTGGGACATATGGTTAACGTCATGAGTTCAAATCCTCCCGATTCGTCTTCTTCTTATTATTATTATTATTTAATCTTGCTTTAATTAATGTGTGGTCTTTAGCGTTAACAGTTAGCCAGTTCCCGTCTATTGGGTCCTTCTCGTCATTGTTGCGATCGCCTCATTTGTTCAGCATCCGGGATTGTTGTTGGTCGGTCGCCTCGACTGTAATTGGATCGTGCTCGTTTGTTGTTCGTCAGAAATTTCGTTGTATAATTGGTTTTCGACCCTCATTTGGCACGATCCACCAGCTCGCTCGACATAGGTCCGGGCACTTTATTGTTGCGGTTGAAGAATCCGACGTAATTTGTTTCGCGGCCTTCATCATCGTTACCGTTCACTCTAATATAGTTATGTTCTTCATTGTTAACGGTGAGTGACCTCGCTGCAGCTATTGGTTCGTGATCGTCACTGCTATTGCTTAAAGGGATCCATTTAATCGGTTTTTGAACGTCATACTTGATGTGTCGATAATTTCGATTTTGCCCGCCATGAGTTCTCTTCGTGAATCGATGATGGGAATAAATGAATAGAGTACCTAATTAAATAATTAATATAGGTATGTAATTATTCTCTTAGCTCTATCGCGGAATTGCATGTATGACGTCAACAAAGAGAAACATATAAGCAAGTTTACAATGCCCAAGATAACGAAGAAGGATCCCTTATGCATTCGCATTTTTTCCAGCGCACGACATACGCCGAAACGAATGCAAAGCGTCCCTTATTTTTTCGAGCGGTTACCATAGCAACGCCGAGGAAGGAGCACAACAGCAGAGCCAACTTAATAAAACTACCGATATGCAACTCAGGAAAGAGGTCTGGTCCTCGGTTATTAGCTGGAACGAACGAAAGGTTACCTCTGTAAAACGAATTCCATACCGAAGCCTTTAAATATATATTCTCCTTCCTATTGCAGTCGAAGCAATAAACTGGGAGAGGTGAATTCTCCCTACCCCCTTCTCCCCCTCGTAAAAAATAACGAATCAATAAAAGTAGCGTTTTTCATCGGGAGAAAAACTCTCCCAAAATGGAGGAACCTTTTATTTTTTTTTTTTTCAAAAATGGATAGAGAGAAGGCGCTAGAGGTCTTTTCCGAGATTTTCGAGCAAGCAAAAGTTTCGGAACCGTAGCAAATGGTTCGAGTGTAATAGGATAACGCCTCCGGGAGAATGGCGGACGCAGACTCATGGAAATCTGAGAAAGTTTTTGGGAGATTCATTTTAGCGCGCGGGATGAAAAAATTATTTTTTTTCGAAGCGGCGTTCGCAAAAAATCGAGTTAAAATTTATTTTTTAAATTGAGCTCTATGAAATAAAAAATATGAAGAAATTCGTCCCTTATCAAAATTGGGAAATAAACATTTGCGTAATGGCGAAGTAGTGTGTGAATCGCGTTTTGATCTACAACAGCTAGAAGATCCACTGCAACTATTCGACAACTGATTATTTTAGAACGGAGGTTTTCAAAATGGTGAACGTCAAGAGTCTTGTGATGGACACGCGAAAGTGGTCAAGTCTATGATTAATCTTCTTGATTTATCTTCCATGTATGGCTTCGGAATCAAAAGTTGAAACGTTACGCCTAAGAATAACGTCATAAAAGAGAGGAAAAAATACGCCAAAACTGTGAGTTTTAACGTTGTAAAAAAATTTCCAAATGTTGTTTTTTCCCTTGTCACTTTTAAAAGTGCTAAAGCGACCATTAAAAAGGTGCTTTAAGGGACGTTTCGGCAGAAAAAAGGCTGTTTCAGAATCTACCATTGATTTATCGCCGCTGATGACGGTTGCTTTGCCGCCTAATTGCTCATCTGGTTTTCGAAAACCATTTTGCAGGTATAAAAGAGACAAATTTTGCCAATTCTATTTCTGCCATAGCGCGAGCTCTTTTGAGTTTTATTATGGGTTCTTTACCTGCGAAGCGCTAGTAGAAGAACGCCTTAAGGGCAAGTCTCGTATATTGTCTCTCAAATCGCTCGACAGATTTCGATTGAATTTGGTATATGGGATCCGCATTAAAATTCGTCGACCACATATGACATTGGTCCGTATCAGTCGATTACATCTTCCGCTTCACATAATGGCTTGATTAAACTTTTATACTCACGTCTCGTTAAATGTCATCAGAATCTGTCAAGCGTTGATCGTTGAAGATCGTTGGCAACAGCTAACAAATTAAGTCGGCATCGTGTTCTCCCGTGGACCATTCTCCATAATGGCCAGTTTTAACAGGCCAATTTTGATAAAATTTTGATTGCCTACACACTGAAAGCTTGTTCCTATTTTGCATAGAAAAGAGTTACTTTGAAATCTCGGTTTATTGTATTTATGGAGTGCTTTTCCTTCTTTTTGTTCATTGGTGAGGCTTCGAGGCTGTTTTTGTCATGGTTTTTTTCTGCCGCCGGCAATACCCGTTTGAAACTGAATGGCGCAACCGTTTTCCCGAACTTTCTTCATAGCTATCATGAAGCTTGGTGATTTATTAATTACTCTAAGAGTTGAAAATAAGCGCAAAAGAATTAAAATTTAAAAAGTATGTACTCATCTTATATATCTTCAATATCCAACAGAAGGTTATGAAAAACCATTTATTTAGTCTTCATCATTAATTGCTTATTTTGTTAATTTGCTTTTTGAGCGGTAACACGAACTCGATAGTTCTTTATAAAACTACTGCAGAGTTTTCATGCCTCATTAGTGATAAAACTCTCCGATGGAAGTTTTTCATTCGATAGAAAAATCTTTGCGAATCATTCCGTTTCTACCTGTAATCTGCGGAAAAAAACACAAAAAGTGCTTGTTTTTTGTTTTTGCTAGAACTTTTATCAGACTTCACGACTCGGATCTCGCCTTTTCTCCAAAATTGAAAATAAAACTTTTTTAAGGAAACGCTCTGACGGTTCAATCGCCGAAGACGATTTCACGGATACTTGCGTTCGTAAACCTCCGATGGTCCTACGGAGAGGAGGAGGAGAAAAACATGGATCCTGTAGCCGATGGTTTCAATCGGATAAGTTTCCCGCCGTAAATCTATTTTTTACATCGGACGGGGCCTCGGGTAGGAAAATACGACGCTAAAAATATTCCTCGTCGATCAAAAACGATCCGGGAATGGTCGGACTTTTAGAATCACCAGTCATTCCGAAGTACCAAAAAAAAACAAAAACATTCCCGCGCAACCGGAACGTAAAGGGGAGACAATTTGCGAAATTCTTCGAGAGAAAAAAAATCGTCGGAATGCTAATTTCCTATATTCTCCCGCAAGAACCAGCAAGTATTTCCCGAGAAATCCAACCCCATTCGTTTAAAAGGATCTTGAGTTGCCGTAGCAGCGATTCAAAGGGCATCCACAACAAAGCAACGGCAAATAGCAAACCCTTAAACGTCGCTAGAACTATGAGATGGAAACGTAATTAGTTTGGCAAATTCGAGCGAACTCCAGTTCTTCCTCTAACTTCAGGCGACTAAAAAAGAAGTTGCCAGCTAGAGAGATAAGAAATCTTGAGGAAGCATTTCCCAACCTATCGCATCTTGCGCCTCTCCAACTATTTTGTAAAAAAATCCCGGTTGCCATCTTGATAAAAACAAAACCCTTCTCCTTTTCCAAGAAGTGGATTTTTAACGCTAAATGCATTTAAGTATTATATTAATCATTAGTGGATTTTTTTATCTACACTAAATTTTGCAATAATTTTTCCGAGAACAAGGTTTTATAATCATTATCTTTGAAACTTCGAGTCTCGTCTAGATGTGCTTCGCCTACCACTGGTGAGAAACGTTGGCTTTCAGGAGCGTCACGCAGACTGATTTTTTTTGTTTTATTTTTTAATTTTATTTATAGTTATGTTTAGAATAAGATAATTTTTTGCGCGAATAAAATAGACGTTTGTAATATATTGATATTAATGTTACATTTTATAGAGCATGATTGATGTATGGGGTTAAATGGGGCTGCGTTATGGTTGAAACATCTGCATTGAACGACCGCAGGATCGAATGAATGAAATTTTATCTACGCCCTCATTTATTCCTTATTATTCATTTTGATATGAAACTGTCGAGTAAATTTATTTTACTACATATCTCGAATTCTGCCATATTTTATATTTATTCCCTTCCTACATAGGCCAATAACTATTCAGCCACCCTTCGTAACAGCGAGGATTTCTCAGTCGGTAGAGCAAGCATGTCAAACTGGCAGCTTTCGGGTAGTATGCGGCCCCTTCTTTGTCCAACTGCGACCCGAATATTAATTATTTTCTTAACTAAATCGCTGAAGATTTCATATAAGTATTATATTTTTATGAAAAGGAGACAAAATTTTTTTGTTTTTATTGAGATACAATAGAACGCGTTTTCTAAATCATTGTTTTTAATGGCTAAACATAATAGGGAAAGATGACGTAGGAATACTAGGAACCTTTGGTGCACTGCATCCCCTCCCATCCACCAAAAAAGGTGACTTGCAGGGTATCATGTAGATTTAAAACAGGTATCCAATCTCCTGGATAAAGTTCATTTTTTCAATTTCAAACCTCATTAAGCAACAGTCCTTCTAGAACATACCTCGCTTTAATGCGGCTTTGATGCCTCTTTGAGTCTGACATGACTTCGGAAAAGTTTTAACCTAAGGGTCAAGGATTCGAGTCCCTCTCCGGGTGAATAGTTTTGTCCGTCTTATGTAGCAGACAAAACATTCATTACATCGGAATGTGTTCTACATATCGATTCCCTGATAGCTCATCCGGTAGAGCATTAACCTTTTAACCTAAGGGTTCCAGGGTTCGAGTCCCTGCTCGGACAATTGATTTTGATTCAAAAGGCTTTGTAGTTCGTGTTTTTGATCAAGAAATGTTTCCGTTTCCATAATTACTTTTCAGGTGATTAACTTTATTGATATTGTACCAAATAACATTTCAAATCCCAGGTTATCGCATACCGTATTCCGCGAAGATATTGTGAGCGGAAAGTCACAAGATGGTACTTTTTAGGCTGGTTTCCAAAGGAAACATAGTCTTACGAAATGGTCCTGTTTGTGTGTGTGTATGTTTGTGTGTCCCCTACTAACAACTTTTGCATTAATAGACCGATTTTCATGAAACTTTGGTATGAGGCTCGTTCTGCCAAAGCCCACCTCCGGGCTATATATTATTTGGCTAAGATTAAAGCCCCGGGTTTGATTCCAGGAACGTTTTTCCCCTATTTATTTTATATGGGAAGTCTCAAATCCATCGTGCAAAATTTTTTTCTATATTACTTTAAAATATCTTAAAATTGTGATATCGGAGCGAGATTTCTACTGTTCTAAGGGGAAGATAATGTAAATTCTAATTCTCATCACAGATTTTGATAATTGATCGTATTTTATTGAATTCCTACTAAAAAATAGCGTTTTTGCGTTTTAAATCGCATTTTATCGGATTGTTGCCATGGAGACGATTAGTACCGAATTCGGCTTGAGCATAGACAAGTTTATTTTCTTTTCCGTTCGACTACTCTTCAGCAATGGACAGCTGATCCAACCATATTAGCGTATAAACAGTAGCATTTATTAAATCCGTTTATTAAAACTACATCTAAAATATAATCAGAAAGATTTTGGCATTGCTTTTAGTATTTAAACCTGATAATGCTCGATTAATTTGTTTTCCAATTTTTTTCTATCATTAATAAAGTATGAACTACAAGTGCTATTTATGCTATGAGAATTTCTTGGAATGACTAACACATAGAGAAACATTTTCTGTCAATATAAGTAATAAATTCGAGACGTCAACGTTGAGAAACCAGCCTGCATTAGTCCTGGTATAGACTTCTTGTTAGTATTTAAAAATTGATGGAAAACCCAATCGCAGGAAAGGAGATTAGTCGTTGTTTTTTTATCAGGTTAACTCGTTTTTATGGGAAGTCAATCTTTCTAGCTTGGATTTTTTGCCCTTAATTTAATTTCCTGACACCCCCATATGGAGACATAAAATGTTCACGCGCGAACAAGGTCGCAGCGGCGCAAATAAACCGCGGCTGTATTATTTCTATCGAGGGCAAATTATTATTGGACACTAACTTGTCTGTAAAAAGAGAATTTTTTTTAGTGATGCCACATTTGATATTTTTCTCAAAATACATCCAAAAACGTGCGTGAAAATGACATTTATCGAATAACCAACTTGATAATTGGCTTTACAAAATCGACGTGGAAGCGAGCAAAAATTCTCGGTATCATCAAATCGTTTGTGTAATTATTTGATTTTCAATTAACGACTGATCAATCCCCCGTCATTTTGGGTGAGCAATTTTATAGTGCGCTAGTTTAAGAAACTAAGCGAGCTAATTTTATACGCTTTGAAATTAGGATTTATGCATCATATACATAGTCTTCATAATATCTTACCTCTAGAGAAGTCATATTGTCAATGATATCACTTTGGATGTGGCAGAAAGATAAACATTCAGGAAAATTTATAAAAAATGTTTGAAAGTCTTCGATATGTGGGCATGGAGGAAAATGCTGAAAATAATATAGTCAGATAGGATAAAAAACGAAGAAATACTAAGAAAAATAGGAGAAAACGAATGATAATTCAGACTGTAAGAAAAAAGGAAGGCGAACTGGGTCGGATATTACCCGAGGAGAGAGAGAACATGATTAAAGACGTGTTATATGAAAAACTGGAAGGAAATAGAGATAGAGGAAGATAGAGTTTTCAGCTGATGAACGACTTGAATGGAAAACAGAGCTAATATATGAAGAAGATTGTGGAAGGCAGGAGTTTATGGAGAACCAGGTTAAACTAATAATAATCACGGACCTGTTTACGGAGAGATTACCTATTGCGATAGTCATATCTAACATTGAAGTGCACGAATTTGAATATCTCGTCGAAGCTATTTCAATAATGCCAAGAGAATTTGAATCAGTCAGCGTCTTGACTTAATGATTTCCTTACCGGGAATCCAGAATCACCCAAATAAATTTTCCCCAAGTCTTGATTCAGTGGAAGACTAAAGGTTTTTTTATAGATGGATATTCCGAAACATTTAATGAGGACCCGGAAGTATTGACGCGATGACTTTGATTTCAATGAATTTCCTGTCATCGGTTCAACGTTTTCCATTTTTAACAGTCTAATGACCTGCTTGAAAACAATCAAAATCTAATTTTCGGAATCGCAAACATCGTCATCTTTAAAACAATTTTAATAACCAAATACCGCAATCATTATATCTTAACTTAGATCAAAAACGGAATTGAAATTCAAACTATCATACAGTTAGTTATTCAGTATGAAACATTTTAAATATTTTTCATTTAAAGGCTATTGTACAACATTGAATGAAGAATGTTTTTCACGAGAACGGTAACACGCGTAGAAGAATGGGTAATGGCCTTGCAAATTACTTTGAGAAAACTCGCAGCATGCTTCCTGCAAAGTATTGCTTGATCGAATCTCCCTTGGGCCTAAAATCAAAGTGAAATTTTGAAGAAGAAAATAGAAACCTTTTATGCTCCATGACATTCTTCTCGTAGGAACTGGCATTAAAAGGCCTTTGTAATCGTGGTGTGCCTGCCTTTACGGAATGCTAAGAAAAGTAAAAGAGAGAGAGAGAGAGGAATGGAGGCGAGAGGAGAGAGAGAGGAAGTAAAAGGGACAATGAAAGGAGGATAGAGAGAAGGGGATGAGAGGGAATGGAGAGGGAGGAGAGGAGAGGGAGAGAGGGGACTGAGAGAAAGGGAGACAGGAAACGGGTGATCAGAGGGGGAAAGAGGGAAGGAGAGAGGTGTAGGTTAGGAACGGAGAAAGGAAGGGGCAGGAGAGGTAGGAGAAAGGAAGGGGCTGGAGAGGTAGGAGAAAGGAAGGGGCTGGAGAGGTAGGAGAAAGGTGAAGGAGAGGAAGAGAGAGAAGTGGGAGATATGAGGGAGAGGGAAGAAAACAGAGTGGAGGGAGAGATAGATAGATAAATGTCTTTATTCGGGCGAAATTTAGACCATAAGGTCCACTCTTACATATAATATATAAGATAAATATATAAGAGAAAGAGGAATAGAGAGGAGTGGGAGATTTGATAGAGAGGGAAAGAAATCGAGGGGTGGAAAATGAGAGGGGGTATAAAAGAGAAAGAGGAAAAAGAGGAAGAGAGAGGAGTGGAAGATAAGAGAGAGGGTAGGAAATAGAGGGGTGGAAGTAGAGAGAGAGGGGGATATATAGATAGATAAATAACCGTCTTTATTCTGGCGAAATTTGGACCATAAGGTCCATTCTTACATTTAACCCTTCGTCAATATCATGAATAATAAAAATAAAAGTATTACAATGAAGAGTATATAAAATATAAAAAGATATAAGTGAAGACAGATTTAAGTTTATGGGGAAAGCCCAGGTAAAAACAGGCTCGTTCTTCCTAGTAAAACCCAGGCAGGAAAACACTCACAGAGAAGGGGAGGTGTGAAAAACCTGCGAAAATCCTACATAGTGCTTATATCACAATGGAAAACTATAGCAAAATATAGAAAACAGTAAGTAAAGTAGGAAACATCGTAAATACAGCGTAGCTGTAAATCATCACAAATATACATATAAAGACACTCAAGTAATATAAGAGAAAGAGGAAAGAGAGGAAGAGATAGATATAGATAGATACGGGAGATAGGAGAGAGTGAGGGGAATGGAGATATATGGAGGTGGAGGGCGAAAGAGAGGAGGAGGAGGAGACTGGAGAGAAAGTAAGGAGAGAGAGGAGCGGGAGATAGGAGAAAGTGAGGGAAGGGGATGAGTCGTGGGGGGGGGGGGCGATGGAGGAAGGAGTTGGCTAGCGATCTGACCGCGCATGCGGTGCACCCAAAAGGGAACTCTTAAAAAGTCTTGTTGTATATGCACACGTACACACACACACTCCTTTGAGCGAAAGTCTACCGAGGGTCTGGATAGACCTCATCAAATTACTCCTTCAGGAAGGAGGTGAGGATGCATCTTGGGGAGGTGCATGAAAGAAACAAAAAAGACCGACTGGCAGAGGTATTCATTCGAGGGCGAAACTGAGGTCATGCAGTCCCATATTACTTCTAACCCTTCGTCGTGCTATACGGTTAGATTTTAAAACTTGAGAATTTACAGAAAATCCCTCATTAACAGTTTCATTCGAGACTGGGAGTAGGCACGGATAATAGTAGAACACGGTTTATCCGAAGACGTGTTATTTAAACGCAAAATTCTTAAAATGGTCTATTCTATATTTCAGAGATTTATTTAAAAAACAAGTCGTATGCTGTATTCATTCTAACGAAGGTGATGTCTTTTACGTAAAATTGTTGCTTGGCTCAATTATGAGATTCACGTAACATACAATAAACTTTCAGGAATACAGTGACTGGGCTCACATTTGTTTGTTTGTGAACTAACGATGAATTTCTTAATATAACTTCCTTTTCACGTCATTCTGTCGCGCTTAGAAAATGTTTCGTCGCTAAGGTCAACTCTATTGTTCTGCCGTAATCGCATTATATTTACCAAATTGGATTTTAGGTATTGGACAGCATATCATAGTGGCCAGAAAATGCAAGTTTGCAAAAGGGACCTCTGCGAGATTGTTTTCAGGGAAAACTTCAGCTTGCTTTAAAACGACCAAATGCCCGGATAATCTGCTCGCCGGATAACCAAGAATTAACAATTTATCTCAAGAGGATATAGAAATATAAAAATACAATGTAAAATTTCGACGACTGAAGATGAACATATTTATTAGCAAGTTTAACACAAAAAATACACGGTGACGTTATCTGGTTTAAAGTTACCGGGGGAAAAAAGAACTGCAAGTAAGCGAGCTTGATCGTCAAAGAAAAAACCCTGAGGGTGAGAGAGGGAAGAGAGATAAAGGAAGGGGAGAAAAATAAAAAATAAAACAAAGCAAGGATAAAAAAGGAATGGAAGAAAGATGGAGAGAAATGTCTTGAGGAAGAAGAATAGAAAATCAGGATGAGGCGATCATGGTAGAGGGGTGGTTATAATTTTACACCAACAAAATTATGAAGACGACTGCTAATAGCCGACAAAATCGTTGCCAGCACAAGCCGGACACGAATGGGCGTGGATCAGAGTCATTAGATGTTCTCTCGAAAAATGACGCACCGATCGATCTCTCGAAAACAATTATCACCAGGAGCTAAAATGAATTTTGGATGTGATGAGAATTTCAATTTTGAGTTGGGTTATTTTTTTCGATAATTTTTATGTTGACTGTAATATTCCTGTGCCGCACGCTTGAAAACTTGATTTTTTTTAATAGCTCCTTTTGCCCGGCAGATGTCGTATATGAGGACGGGCCTACGAGTCTTGAATGTTTTTATTTTACCGTAAAAACTTCAACAAATCTAGTTGTACGCCGTTAAAACGATTAAGTTTACGGCTGCTATATAAAACGTAGTAGTAGTAGAAGTGGTAATAATTCGTATTTCGTTTATTTGCTGTTTCGACGAGCCCGGCTAGCTCAGTCGGTAGAGCATGAGACTCTTAATCTCAGGGTCGTGGGTTCGAGCCCCACGTTGGGCGGTTGTTTTTTGGCCGGTCTTGGTATAGGTCAGGGATGGAAAATACGTGGCCCGCGTGTTGGCGCGTGTAAGCTTGTATTTTATGCATAAAATATGAAGGGGTAAACTAGTGGCAAACGTAGAAAATCCGATGGTTCACGTTGCTTGCTTGGCACGCGAAAAAAATCATCCCCGGTATAGGGGATGTTTTGCCTGTTTGGTCGCGTGTTCGAATCCTACCGAGGGCATGGCGATCGCCTTTGCTATCGGTATTATGCTCATTGCAAACGGTCAGTAACGGCTATTGGAATTTGAATCCATTAATAGAAAACTGGGATAGAGGAAATAATAGTAGGGAAGATGACGTACTGACCGGAAAATAGATAACATAGCAAAATTTGAAAATAATAAAAGACTCTGAAATAAACATGAAGGAAAAGATACGATAACAACAGGATGATAGAGAGGGAAAGAAATGAGACGAATGAGTCACGGAGAAAGAACGAAAAAGAAAAGAGAGAAATCCTGGCTCTCGGACGTAAGAGGCGGACTGAAGGAGACGAATCTTTAAAGGGGATGAGACATCTTCATCCGCTTCAGGGAGATATCGCGAAACGCCGCTACAAAAACCTCAGGCGTGGAATATTTCATTGGAAAAAGTACCTCGAATCAGAGCTTTATAGAAAGCTGCGCAGTTTTTGTCCGTTCATAAGAACCAGACAGACAAACAACTCTAAAGGGCGAAACCACGGGTAAGCGAGTGCGGCTATCTATTCCTAGCGTGGTTTTAATTTTTTTAAGAGCGTTCGAGGACCTTTGATCCATAAAAATGACTTGTTAACATCGAATAAATATATATTTTTTAAGTAGAAAATTTTAAAATCAGATTTGGATTTTTCTTTCGCATATTCAAGAAATGTACAATATATTTATCGGTCCAACAGCTGATCGAGGTAACTATGCTAAGCCTTTGATTTTTGGAATCAACGACCGGTGATTTGCCACTGAGGGAGGCTCCTTTGTAATAGAGATGCTCGTCTGGTTAATTCATCTGTTTTATTTAACAATAGCCCCAAACAGCAAAAAACCTGGCCTACTATTATAGATTAAATAACAATAGTTAAAAACAATTACACACCGTTACTCATTGCGACATAATAATGAAAACGAAATATCACAGGGAAGGAGAACAAACAAGACCAATTAATTACCCTTTGTTGTAGAGTGGTATTTTGAATTTATTAAACGAGTTTCGCCTTTTTTCATTTTCTTATGAATTAATATACTTTATTTTAATACAAAAATGGCGCATATTGTTCAGTGATTTTATCATAATTTTTTATTCTCGTAGATATAAACTGCATAATTTTCCATTGCAGAAAATCCCACGAAATATTTAAATAACAAGCGGAAGCATTAAAGATGTACGTGTATTAGTGGACGAATTGCAAATATCGTGAGAGAATGGGGAATAAATTTCCACAAATTTGCGAGGCAAGAACGATCGTTGATCAAGCCTCTTTCTTATAAGATTTTCATGACGAAACAAAACATCAACCCTTTACGTGACGGCGATACAAGTCACTATATCATTTTTTCAATAAATTCTGCCTATTTCTTGAAACAGGGTGACGCCGGTAGTATTATTTTCCACTCTTTTCATCTTCCCAGAAATTGAATTGGAAAATAAAAATGTAATTTTGCGTTCGATCGGGTTGGTTTGGGATGGGCTTCTGTTTATTATTCCTCCGCCACAAGCACGCCCGCCATTTGAGATTCGCGAATTTTGCCCGTTAACACGTGAACGTCTTTAAGGAAGATCCATTTGAAGTTATATTCAGTGATTTGATTGCTGTTTGGCCGTTGGAATAACATGGTGCATATATAAACAAACGGATGAAAATTGTATGTTAACATTTTATTCATACACCCATCCCTAATTCGCTTCATAAGAATCCGATAGAAAAATTTTACTTGATGATGGTTGAATAATACCCCGGCCTCTTAAAGTGCATTGCATAGTTTAAACTTAAAAAGATGATACTACTTTTAAAATTTCGCAAAATTTCTTCTCCTTATGTATATATGCATATGCTGACTCTTTTTTATTGCCACAGTTAAAACGTTCATGGCAACGAAAATCTATCAGCGAATGATTTACTCTATTTCATGATCAACAGCTAACGCGCAACCTCATCACCGCATGCGGCCCTTACTGCGGCTCGAATGCAAATTTTTATCTCAACTGAATCGTTTGGGATTTTATATACCTACATATTTAATTTTGAAGATAAGGAGAAAAGATTTTTTCAGTGTTATTCAAGGTACTATATCCTAACTAATTGTTTTCAATGGCAAAACAGGCATCCAATCTTCTAGATCAGGGATCTCAAACTCGCGGGCCCTCGTGTTACATTTCTGCGGTACGCGAAGTAAACTAGTTTACGCTAGACAGCCAAAACACAAATGTATTTTTTATGAAACGTATCACGTAAATCTAAGAAATATGTTAAGCACTTTTAAAATAAACTTAGTTTATTACTCATTCGGATTTATAAAGATTCTGCACAGGTGCGGTACAAAGTACATTCTTCCCGCTGCCAGCGTATTTCTTGCGTGTCAAAAGAACCTAATCCTCGACGGCAAATCTAGTATTTTTGTAATGAATGGGTTTAAAGCCGCATCAAAGGGTTGGGGCCCGCAGGTTTGGTGGAGGGCCTTCATGTGGCCCGCGTACCGATGTGAGTTTGAGAACCCTGTTCTAAATAAAACCTATTTTCCGAAACTATGGCCCTCATTAAACGACTGCAAGCCTAATGCGATCTATCAGTAACATTTACCGTATCAATGTGGCCCTGATGCCTCTTCCCGGGGAAAATTATCTGCTACGATAGTTCAGTGTTAGAATATCCGCACGGAAAGTGGAAGAGCCGGGTTCGATTCCCGGTCATTTTTTTCTCGTCTCATAATTATTCTCAACTTTACAGTTAATGCTCGTCTGCTTGGGATCTTATGATCATTTCTTTCCATCAAGAGAAAAATAAGAAAGTTTGATATTTCGAGCCGCCTGAAATTGTTAAGTGGACACCCCTGCCTTTTTGCATCTTTCGACCCACCAATCATTTTGTCATAAAAAAACTTTGTTCCCATCATGATAAAAACAAACCCCACCTCTCCCAGGAAGTAAATGTTTACGTCAGCTGCAAATCAGTATTATATTAATCATTAATGAAAATTTTTAAGGACCTTAAATATTGCAGTAATTTTGTTGAGAAAAAATTTTATTATAATTATCTTCGAAACTTTGATTTCCGCCTAAAGAAACTCTCACGCGTCCCACCAGTGGGACGCGTCCGGCCGTTTGAGAAACACTGACTTAAGAGTATTATGTGCTTTGACACATCCTTGGTTATAGGTCAAGCGCGGTTTTTCGCGTCGTCCGGTTTTCAGCAGCCTTCTTCATTTCTTCGCAGCCCTTTCTTTTCCCCTCGGGTCACTTTTTCGGATGATTATCTATGCAGCTTGAACAAACCGAGCAGGAACTTGCGGCGCATCCGACCGGCACCACCGCACCGACTTCGTGCGGTCCAGCAGGCAGCTTATCGAACCGGTTGAAACAAAACACAAAAACAAACCGAACCTCTTTAGCTGGTCGAATTTTCGCCTCGACTCTAAAATGAGCAGCCCGCGATCAGTGAGTCACGCTCGGAACGTACTCCTGTTGAACGTACACGAGAAGTGGAGAGCCGTTAAAAGAGGAGTGATAGGGAACTTGGGGTGAGGCAGACGTTACACGTTCTAACCCCGAGGGTCGGTAACATGACAGACCGCGTCTGTATTGGCCAATTCTTCTGCGGACCGCATTTGTAAGTTGCGAGTGCTTCGGAGGGCCTGGTGGCAGAGTTGCCAAAATTATTTTGTACATGTCGCTAAATTTACCCTGAAAAGTAGCTAAAAAGTCGCTAAACTAAAAAAATATCGCTAAAAAAGTAGTTAAAAATTAAAAGTGCTTAAATATTTCAAAATAATGATTATTTCATGTATGTAATACACTTACCTTCGTTTTTATGAATATAATATTAATAAAGATAATATTTTACAAATAAAATAAATAATGTAGGTTTTTTGAAGTCTTTTATTAATAAAAAGTAATGCTATTTTCATTTATATATAGGTCAAATATGTAAAGTTAGTTGGAAGCCACTCTACAGTAATTCTTCGAAAAAAGACAAGCCTGTTTCAAGTACGTCTTCCTCAAATGTCTGTTCACTTTTATCTTTGTCTTTGACTGTATCAACATATGTTTCAGTGGATCCAAATTTGTTTATAACACTTTCGGGCAGTTCGTAATTGTAACAGCATTTCTCATGCCTTCTTAAACCGTACCTAATGCACAAAATAGCTTTTAATGTTTTGATACTCATTCTATTTCGTAGTTTTGATTTTACAATATTCATGACACTAAATAGACGTTCCACATCAGCATTTGAGTGGGGTAGGGTCAGTACAGTTAAAGCTACATTTGATATATCCTCAAAAGGATTTTCACCGGTTGAGTCTCGATAGCTATCTATTTCTGGCCAAAGTTTACACGTATCTGAAATTTCTGTCCACATGATCGTATGTTGTTTTTTCCACTGAAAATCAATACGAGTCAGAATCGATGCATCTTTTACAAACCTTTTTGCTAGATTAAGTATTTCTGGTTGCATAGGTTGAAGACATTGACTCGCACTCAAATAAGACATTTAACTCCAAACTACGAACATTTTCCGGTAATCTTTTTTAATTTCTTTTTGAAGTAAAACTAAGAAATTATTACACCTTTCACGAATCTGACGGTTTATCTCATCAGAAAATTTGCATTCGGATATTTCCTTTTCAAATTCATATCCTAAATATTTATGTGAATTTAGTCGATTTAGGGTATCAGTACTTTCTGAATTGTTGATCTTCGAGCAAAGGGAATCATTTAAATGTACCAGATCATTTAGTAACTTGGTGGGATCATTCAAAGCGGCTTCAAATTTCTTATTGACTGCTTGAACCTCTCCTAAAATTGGCTTCAAAAATAACAACAAAAAACAAAATTTATCTTATCGCAATACATTGAATACAACAATTCGGCTGTATGACAGCGCTCGTTTTTTCTCGATATTTCAAAATATTCCTTTAATTCATTCCATTGCTCTAAAAATTTTACTATAGCCCCTTCAACGGACAACCACCTTGTTTGACTCATTTATACTAATTTTAGGGGAGATAGACCATTATTTAACGAGGAATAAAGTTCTTTATATCTAGCTTGTCTTACAGCAGAATAAGAAAACCGAGAAAACGAGAAAATCAAGGTTCCTTGGCATATGATCACGGGTCGCATGGGAAGCAGCAAGTTGCAGGGAATGGCAAACACATCTTAATAGAATCAAAATAGGAACATCAGACTTCAGTCTGCTGTAAACTCCATTATTAACGCCAGTCATAACGGACGCATTATCAGTTCCAAGCGTGATTAGCTTCTGTAAATCTAACCCATTGTTTTTTAGGGAAGCTTTTATAGATTCACATATTGCATCTGCATTGCAGTTACGTAGTTCTATAATATCCAAGAATGTCACTAAATTTCTTTCTTGATTGGAAATAATATCTAATTATTATGCCTAACAGTTTAGTTACGGAAATGCCATTAGTCTCGTCTATAATTAAGCTGAAGTTACTTTCCCCTATGTCATATTTTAAATCCTCAATGAAATGCGGGCCAAGCACGTTGCAAATCAAAGCACTACATTTTGTTCGATGAAGTTTAATGTCACTACAACCTTTACTATCACCTAAACAGGCTTTGCACAAATCTTTCAGATGTTCCACAGTTTTTATTGCACAATGCTCTGCTATGAAGAGTGCAACACATCCTTCTTTCTTCTGAAAATCATTACTCTTCTTCTGGAACTGAAGAGTAGTGGAGCTTCTGCTTTTTTGTGTTTAACTGTATTACGATGTTTTTCGATGTCACTAACTTTTGCCGATAATGAACACTTGCATAACCTACAAAAGCACTTTGTATCGTCTCCATCCACCTTGATGAGCCAGTTTTTATATCTCGAGTCTTTCAGCCATTCCAGACGAAAACATTGAGTGTATTTCTTGTTATCCATGTTAGTAAGGGTAAAAAACTTAAAATATTTTATAAACAAACTTAAAAACTGAAGAGACCAGGATATCTAATTTCAAAATGTTCAGCAACCAATTGCTCAGATATACACATACAAAAGGTGCTTTTTCACTTACGACAACACTCGTGGCTAGCACTCGGAGTGAAATACTATGACGGACTGAACGCAGAATTTTCACCAAGTTTCAACTATAAATGTATAAGAGTTCAAATGTGCTTGGATATCCACGACGATCGACATTCCGAGAAAAGTACATACAAAGTTGCGAAGGGGTGTCCCTACGCCTGCCTACCGAGAGTACCTAAATATGGACATTTTATTTTGTTGCACATATTTGTAAATAAATTGTATGTTAATTATCATGATGATTCAACTTTCAAACCACAAAATTTAAATATGTAGTTTGAATAAAGATTTGCAATACAAACACTAAAGATCAAGATATAATATACTTTAAATATAAATGTCATAGTTTTCAAGATTATGCCTGATTCGTTGATAATATGTAATAACAAACAACTTCAATTTATTCTACATTTAGTATGTGTTAAGTTTAATAGGAGTAATTCATTTTTCTGGTTAATATCGTATGTATTTGCACTAATATAAGGAATAGCTAAATTTTTCGCTAGATTCAGTGAAAATCGCTTAGTTAGCGAGATGTCGCTAAAACAAAAAAAAAGCCGCTAAACGAAGTAAAAAGTCGCTGAATCTAGCGACAAAATTGCTAAATTGGCAACTATGCCTGGTGGGAGATTATATCGATTGTCAGCCATACATTCCATGGCAGTGCCTTTCAGAGCCGCGTTGTCCGACAGGGACTCCGCTCACCACATGTGGCGAGTTGATGCTCTCCATCAGTTATATAGTTTTTTTATTCCTTTGGACTTAAATGTGTTATTAGTGCCGTGCCGAAAGGGGAAGCTGAATGGCTGTCGTTGAACTGAAAGTTGTAAAAAAGGCGGGGCAAGTTTAAATGTTCTCGAGTTAAATCATAATGTACTTTTTCGTTCGTATAATAGGATTAGACAACAATATGTTTGATAGAATGAAGTGATCTTAAGATCCTTATGCAGACAGACATAAACTGTAAAGTTGTGAACATTTTTGAAACGAGAAATATTCTGCCATGACCGAGAATCAAACCCGGGTCTTACACTTGCAGGGCGGATGTTCTACCACTGAACTATCGTAGATGATTAATTTCAGTGGTAGCATATCCGCCAGACAAGTGAAAGACCCGGGGCCTGTTCTCGGTCATAGCAGAATTTTTTCTCGTTTCAAAAATATTCACTACAGCATGGTTTCCAAGGCAGAAAACGGTTAAAAGACATTTTTTTCCAAAATATGTGATTTAAACGATACATTTGAGCGATTTCGAATTGATGACAAAATTCGATGACAAGAATAAGAATCTTTAACCATTCTTCTTTAAGGCATTCTCCGTCCGAAGATCGATGATCAGTTTCTTCTAATTTTAAATTGCAAAAGAATGAAAGCCTGCTCGTCGAACAATCGGTTTTTACGTGTTATCTTACGGGAAACAAATTATATCCTGGAATCGAATCCAGGTCTCTTTTCTCGGACCTTTTTTTAGCGTCATTGACTTTAATATGTGACTAAAGATTTCCTGCCGAATTTTATTCTTCAACCTTGCTGGGATGCTTGTTAAAAACACGTTATAATTAAAAACGTCTATATGGAGGATAATGTTACTAAGTTACTTTTTCAGAACGAAATAAACACCGAAAACTGTTAAAGGTGTTATAATTAATCATCTGAATGATTTTGAACAGTATATGAACATCTGAGAGGGAATACTTAATATTTATTCAGGTGCGTAGGGACATTTTGTCCTACTTTTCGTTTGGGAACATTTTTTCCGGGGGCATTTTGCCCGGTTCTCAGACAGATATATAGTTATTTGTCTTTATTTGGGCGAGATTGAGACTAAACAGTCTCTTCTTCCATCTTACCCATTGTCAATTAGAGACAGGAAGAAAGTAACAAATAATAAAAATAAAAGATCGCATAAAGTAAAGTACTACATAAATACAATGACAAGTTAGCATTTTAGGAAATGAAGGAGATGGTGATTTCTTTGTGAGGAAAAACTAGGGATAATTAAAATACTACGCCCTAAGAAAAACCTCACTGCAGGAAAACCCACGCAAGAATGGAGGTGTGAAAAACCTGCGAAACCTACTGATAGCAATATTTATAGATTAGGAGGATCATGAAAGATAAATACTTAAAATGAAATGTACATAAAAAAATTAAAAATCATATGAGTAGACATTAAGACGTACAGACATATAATATACATACATTAAACATGTAGAAATTTAAACATTTTTGAGGACGGGAGGGAGTTTGCGAAGGAGGAGGAGGTGGATGAGACGTCCATGGCTAGGCAGCCGTGGAAGCAGGGAAGAGGAAGGAGGAGAGAGTGTTAGGAGCAGGGCATCGAACCAAAATTTTTTCGCTCCTGTTTTCGTTCCGGTTCACACAAAACAAAAAATTTCGGTTCAGTTCCGGTTTCGCTCCAGTAATCACCATTGAACCGGTTCGAACCGGTTTTTTTCGCTCCGACTTGAAATTTTTGGGGAAATTTTCAAGGTAATTCCAAAATAATCTTTATTAAGTCATGTTATTTTTTATTTGAGCTAAATACGACTTCAATATTGCAAGTCAATAATACAAAAATAGATATCCGCACGTAACAACGCCAACCAGTTAAAATGACTTTTACAGGCAATATGGAAAAAAATTACGGACAACCCAACTTTTTTACGGATAAAATGTCTCAAAAAGTCATAAGTGAACAATATTCAATGCTGTCAGTCATAAATCGCAACAGAATGATATTTACGTTAGTTTAGTGCCAGGGTCATGTTCCGTGGGTCTCTGATGATCAAGAATTCTATTTTATTAATCATTTAATTACTTTAAAATGAAGCCATAAATATGAGTGTTAAAAGTATACATATAAATTATTGATTTAATTTAATATAATATAAAATTCAGGCATGAAAATAAACCATTTCTCAAGAGAAAAGCTACGCTTTTGGCGTTTGTTAGAGTGGAATAAGGGTAAATTGTGTGCAACATTACAATCCAATAATGTAGATCTCAGTGGCGAAATCCCGTTAAAACGAGACACATCAAATACTTTATACACATCAGATTTTGAATCAAAAACATTTAACGTCACATAAACAAGACCCTTGATTGAAGTTTCTGCAGAAAATAGATGTTCCATGTTTGTAAGACAGTTCTATCATTATAATAGAGTTAAAAAGGACACTCCTCGATTATTCTTAATTAATTGTAGTTTGCATGGAAACCAATGGTAATGTGCATAGAGACAGAATTAATTGACTATGTTGATAACCTTGATTGAACTGAAAATTTGAATTTTTCTCAATTCCCTTAATTTTATCTAACTTCGTAAAAGCCCTTGCGGTAGGAACGGATCGATCGAAGTTCTCCCATGATAACGAAACGAGACAATAGGAGTTAGGATTATAACCTAAAACTTAGATAAATGAATAAAATCCAACATGGAAAATAATACATAATTTTAAAATGTCAATTTTACTATTACTCGTACTTAATTCGTAGAATTAAGGAATATTCCCATTATTAACTCCTGCCGTAGAAATTTACTAACGATATAACAATTATGTAAAAACCAGACTCACCTATACTATTCAAGCGTTGGTTAGGAATCTGGAAAGTTACTTCAGTCAGCAACCGAGGACTTCATCTGAATGAATCTATCTAAGAATATTTCTAACAAATATTTTCATGCAGAAACCTAACTTATACTCTCATTGAATAAGATGCAGTATTTCTTATATAACTTTGACCCTCGATGTTGGCGAGAACAATTTTCTGTGAAATACACGAATCGCATTCCGAAAATTTTAGAGCCACGAAATCTTTAACACAGACTGTACTTCCAACGAGTAACAACTGCGTGAATGAATGCCAAAATATACCTGATTATTGAACTTCCAATGAGTAACTGCTGGATGGATTATATATAAATGTGTTACCATATGTTCATGCCGTAAAAGAAAAGTTTCTTTTCTCTTTTCGCCTGCAACAATGTAAGCGCGACCTGTGTCACGCCACCGATCTACAGATATTATATGTCGATAGTTGGGTTGGAATTAGAAGATAAGAAGTCTAATGGAATTCGTGGTAAAGGAATTATGAATACGGATGTGAAACAAAGGATGTAGCACAGGTATGGGAAGAATACATTAAGGAACTATACAGCAAGGAGGCAGGATATGCAAAAATAGAACTGGAAGATGCGGAAAACATTGAAGAAGACAACTTAGGATCAAGTATTATGGAGAGCGAAGAAGAAAAAGCGATAGTGGAACTAAAGAAAGGAAAAGCCACAGGCAGCGATGGAATACCGGCTGAGGTACTTAAAGTCATGGGATCAGAAAGAGTAAAAGCCGGGGAGATTAATCAAAGACGATTAGAAAAAATAATTGCTTTTTTAAATGTATGCATATTAAGCAGGAGAATGATGGCAACAATAGAATCCAAATATATCGGTTATTAAGGACCTAAAATGATAGAATTAATAAAAACGTGAATCTCTGTAGAAACGCAACTGAGAAATAAAATTCGTTGATAAGAAAATTTATCTACAATCTTTTATCTTTATGGTAATGCAAAATTCGCGCCAATATCTTAGATATTTTAAATTAATAACAAATAAGTCCGCATCTAAGGACATGGTCTTTTACATTTTTCCATGGGAAATTGAAACGAAACCGATTTTACATCGCTATATTAAATATTCTCTTGAAATCAAACACACAGAGAACGAAAATTAGAGTTACATATTGAGCGCGTCATGAACTCTCTCTCTCTCTCTCTCTCTTCAAGCAGAGTCTCTAATGTGCTTTTTTGCAGTTGGCAAAATACTTCGCTAAAAATAACAAATTCGCATTAATCCTTAATCCCTCTTCAGTTTTAAGCAACAAATACTAACATGTGTGCACATTTTGTTTAAGACTCACTATATAAATAGAAATTTGCTCACCTGTAACAAAGGATAACATAAGTCAGTGGTTCTCAAACTTTTTTGAGCCGCGGCTCACTTTCAAAGATAAAGAGGGTTTCGCGGCACCCCAGTCTTGTGACAAGCTTTATATGTTTTTAGATACGGATATTACAACCTTTGCGCACATCCATTTGTTGATGCTACTACATAATAAATTTATTAGAAGAAAAATTATTGCCCTAATTACCCACCAACACATGCAAATCATTGATTTATGCACTAAACAAAGTTTTTCGCGGCAGCTCTAAATTTCTGCTGCAGCACACAGTTTGAGAGCAACTGACATAAGTGAGAATACCTCAATAGCACGACTGCGGAGCGATCCTTCTTGGATAAGTTTTAGAGAAAGACTGCCAGAATATAAGGGTTCAATGCATATGGAGAAGGGATGAAATCTTATGGGGTCAATAACCTCCAACTTTAAGCAAAATAAGAATTAAGGATAGTGAAACATTTTTATCCGGAACACACCACGGGGTAGGCTCAGGGGAGAGTACCAAGACGATTAGCGACTGTTTTCGAAGTACCACTAACTTCCTTTCCACTAGCCTTGTTTAAACAAGGTTCTGGGAAACATCAGCAGGACGTATCTTGACCCTCTCTCTATGTCAGCGGTTCTCAACCGGTGTGTCGCGACACGATGGTGTGTCGCCGAAACTTTTAATAACGACTTGTAAAAAATAAAGTAAATTTCGTTTAGCAAAGTTTTTGTGTTTCGCTTTCGTCGTTTTAAACAGCAATATTAACAATTTCAATGGGCAAATTCTCCATCATTACACACTACTCTTCCATTTTTAGTTCGGCGGAATGTAGCATGCAGTATGTCGCGCACGTGAGAATCGACCGTTATGTGTGTCGCGACGAAAAAAAGGTTGAGAACCGCTGCTCAATGTATTAAGATGGCCATATAAAATCCCACCTTTGTCTTATTCGGTGTTGAAAAGTGAGGCTTCCAAAAAAGACTCATATTAAAGCAAAAGGAAAAACCCTTCTTTCGCTCCCACTGTTTATGAAAACCGAAAAAATGGAACGAAATAAATAACGGTTTTCGGTTTCGGTTCGGGTTCAGAAAAATATATTTTTTTTCGGTTCGGGTTCGGTTTCACTCCAGCTAAAATAACGGTTTTTTTCGGTTTCGGTTTTCGGTTAGGTTCCGGTTCGATGCACTGGTTAGGAGGCCGCGAGGGAGGCGAAAGTGAGAGCGGTGAAAGACCGAGGGTCGGCGGTCGGGCGAGGGGGGTAGTGTAGAGTGGGTGGGAGAGGGAAAGGTAAGGGTGCCGTGGGGAGGAAGAAGAAAAGGGCAGGCGGGAGGTAGGTAGAGAGAGAGGCGAAAAGGGAGACTCTGCAAAGGGGTCGGAATAGGAGGAAAAATCGGCGTGGAGGAGAGGAGTGGTCGGGAAGGGGGAGGAGGTTTTCGTGTTTCGCCGTCTCCTGCAGGATTATAGAAGTGAAAACAGACTGTCATATTTGAGGGCAGTTGCTCATAATCTGTAAAATTTAAAAAAAATAGTAAATTAGTAACATAATAATTGGTTTATAAGGGTAATTGCAGCCTTTGAAATGTTCAGAATAGTTTATATTTATGTTTGAAGTCATGTTTCCAATATCTTTAATAGTTTTCACGATAGATATTATTATATGAAAGCGCGGGCGCGCACTGGATAGGTAACGAATCGGAAAAATATTCATCCTCCGCCATGCACGGACATTAACGGCTAGCAATATTACCATATATATCATATATATATGTATATATATATATATATATATATATACATATATATCATATATATATATACATATATATCATATATATATACATATATATCATATATATATACATATATATCATATATATATACATATATATCATATATATATACGCTTCTTATAGGGGAGGATATAACATATAGGAGGATACTGATAAGCAGGAGACTCGGAATTTTTATAGGTAGGATTATGTGCAAAACCGACTAGAAAAAACGAAAATATTGAAAAGTTTAACAATGCGTCCGCTAAAAATTCGCAAATGTTTAAACAAATTTCTAAGGTTTATGTATTTTCAAATGTGCTACGGGGCTGAAATTTTTTTTAAGGTAGAATTTGTAAAATAACGAAATAGGGATTATATAAATTTTGATATTTTAATTTCTTTGGCTGTTAAAAATCCTTAAAGTTTGAACAAATAGATAAATGTTTAGGTGCTACGCGGAGAGCTAGGGACCTGCTTTGAGAAGACCGCGCAAGTCAGCGCTCCGTCCTTCGAAAGTGACGTTAAGCAGTTGGCACCCTTGGTGCTCTTCGTAAAGAGTGGGTTGATGTCGGCACCTGGTATCCCTCTTCCAGGAGACTTAATAACAAGAAAAATACAAACAAACATCCTTTACTTCCTTTCTTATATGAGAAGATAAAAATTCCCCAGGTAGGAATTCGCTCCCATAGTATCATCTAAACAAGTAAGGAAGGAGCTGCTGAAGCAGACAGTAAATGGCGGGTTTTTCAAAAAACCTTTGGACAGACGGAGAAACCGTAAAACGTGCGCAACGAGACAAAATACTGAATCGATTGGCAAAATAACTTGAGTTCATTTTGCTCGGCGTGAATAGGAGCGAGAGGAAGAGAGAGAGAGAGAGAGGAAAAGAGGGAGTGAATGGGAGGATAGAAATGAAGAAACAGAGAGCTGGATAGGACTGGGTATTATGGAAAATGTAGGTAGACAGAGGGAAGGAGGGAGAGTTGGAGAAAATGAGAATGCAGGAAGGAAGAGAGGCGTATTCCAAACGTTGGCAGATGAAGGGAGTGAGAGTGTGGAAAAAGGAAGGCTAGTGAGAAGTTAGAGAAGGAGAGTGAAATGCATGGGGAGTGTGAAGGGAGCAGGGCTGGCCCGAGCTACGGGCTAGCCGGGCGTCTGCCCGGGGCGCCAAAGTTTTGGAGGCGCTATCCCGATTATTTATCTATACATTACTTGCTAGTGAATAAATGTTGAATAGAAATCTATATCGAAGAACAGGCTAGAATCTTGATGGCATTTCTTCTAACTTTTTGTTATGAATAATTTTTGCAGAGCGATGAATAAATTCACATGTGCTATGTAAATACCTCAAAAAAATTAACGGAGGGGGGCGCTGAAGTGCTATCTCGCCCGGGGCGCCAAAATTCATCGGGCCATCCCTGGAAGGGAATGACTGTAAGAGAGAGAGAGATAGAGACAGAAAGCATGATAGATAGGGGTAGAGAATGAATGAGGTAGGATTGATAAAGAGTAAGAATGGAAGTAGAATGAAGATGAGAAAAAACATGAGAATGACGGAAAATAAAAAAGGTGGAAAAAGTAAAAGGAGATATATTGTTGGGAAAATGAGAGGGAGGGGAGAAAGGGAGAGATGAAGAGACAGAAAAGTAGAAACTGAAGGAAAGAAGAGAAAGAGAGGAAGAACGAAAAAAGGGGGTGGAGAGAAAGTAGACAGAGTGGTGGAGAGAAAGTGGGGGAGACAGAGATAGGGGGCAGATATGGTGGGCAGAGAAGAGGGGGAAAGAGATGGGAGGAAAGAGGCGGAAGTGAGCAGGGAGTTGCGTTGCCAAGTTGTTTTAATAGCAATAAATATTTCAGTCTCCTGCGCCAGGAAGGGAACTCGTGGGAATAGGAAAATAAAAACAACAAAATCAAGTCCCCCGCGGTGTGGAGCAGTTTGTAGGATGCCCTCATCTAGAATTCATCATTTATAGTGGTTTACGTGTTAAACTTTATAAGTGCGAAATAAACATTTTATGTTTATGGTTGTGCTGCAGTAAGACTGCCTTCCTCTGCGCGCAAGTTAACTCACGTACGTATGTGTCGCAGCGAGGAGATAATTTTCAGAGATATTTTTAAACGCGTCTGTTTTCGGTTATCCTCTATGTATGCCTGTCTGTGCGCACGATATCTGCCGAACTAACAAAGGACAATGGTGTCTTGGTAATCCCCCGTCCTTTCAATCCGTGGATGTATAGAATGGCTGTGCAGTTTAAGACGAAAATCATTGAAATTAGGCTTGTGGAACTTGTTATGCAATTATTTCGTGTTTCTCGCGGGGAGAACGATACACCCCCTCCCCCTATAACACGGGGGATGCTTTCTGAAAAGGTGCCGTGTAATGTGAAAACGATATAAATGAAGTTACATACGAAAAGCAACGGCAAAATTTTTCCCCGTCTATATAGTTGCTCCGCTTCAGGTGGGATAAAAAATTACTCGCCCGGACAGGGACTCGAACCCTGGACCCTTAGGTTAAAAGCCTAATGCTCTACCGACTGAGCTATCCGGGCTCATGAGTACTTGGTAAATTATTTTACCGAGTACAATAATCCACAGGTGCTTTACTCGACGGTTTTATGTCAATAGGAATCGTTCGTAATGATTGCGCATGAAAATAAAACCATTCATTCCGACGTACGTACGCGTAGCAGTTCTAGCTTTAAAATTTCCTTTTTTGACACTTGAACAAGTGTTTCCTAAATGAAGTGCCCCAGCTGATTATTGTTAGGAGTGCCGCAAAAAAACGCATCATCGGTTTGAAAATGCTGACGGATGATTAAGGCCAATATCCTTTCATTTAGTAGATTTATAATTATGGAGTACTAAGGAATGAATGTGTCCAAAGGTTATGCTGACCGTATGTATAAATTTATAAGCCTTGTTTCAAAGTGGAAATTTTGCGAAACTCTCTTGATCTTTGAAAGGGTGCCGAGCCTACAAAAATGTTGTGAACCACTTGTCTAAATTGAAGTTAGGGAAAGGTCTGGAACTCGTTCCTAAGTTACTAAACTAATTGAGTTCCTCTCCAGGTTAGAGACACATTAAGGGTTTAATTAACTTATCGACATAAAGGTTGCCCACAAAGCGGAGAAGTGCCATCCAAAGCGATTGCACCCATACACCAGACACTCCTGTGACAAGGGAAATGCGGTCTGAAAAAGTGCCACGTAATTTAAATCCGTGTTATGTGAACCTGGCTTTAAATATTGAAAGAGGGATTATGTACTTTCCATGCCACATTTAGGCACCCTTCTCCTGTGCCGGAATTCCCAAACTACTATTTGAGAAACATATATAAACAAATAGAGTGTTCTTGTCGGTTATCTAATCTTACAACCAAAGCGCCAGTGCATTCCGACACTTTCTCGGTCTGCAATCTCACACCCTTTTCCGGTCAAATCGCGGTCATGTGAACTGCAATGCGCGCTGTCTGAATTTTTGACATTAAAAACAGGACGTGTTTCAGCGAACCCGTGTTATAAAAACCCATGTTGTGTACTCCTCGGTCCATATAGTGGATGGACTAGCGTCACCTCCTCCGTAAGACTTCTATCTTTAAAGGTCCAATTCCTTTATCCTTTCTCGCCGCTTTATTTTCTCCCCTCCGTCTTCTCTCTCCCTTTTTCTCCTCTACTCCCCCTCCCTTTCTCTCTCTCTCACCATCTCTACGATCCCTTTTTCAAAAGATTCTCGCGGCACCTCTCTCGGCGCGTAAACGAAGAAAATACGTGCTCGATAAATTATTCCATGCTCGCCCGTATTCGTCTTTTGTATCACACGCATTATGGAGCGCTTTTTGTGAACTACTTAAAAATAATGGGGCGATTAAACAAATTTTATCTTAGTAACAATTAAGTTACTTTTTACCTAAAAGAATTATTTTATAGTTTAAACTTTTAAATTATCTTTAATGGACGAGGCCGAGAATTCGTGGAATTTCATAATCAAAAGACGTAAACAATACTAGATAGTATTTTTAATTTTACTAAACATTTTCTAATTTCCATATAATATTTAAAACACGACCGGTTTGAGATTTGTTCAACTTGCATAACGCACTGTAGTTTTCAAAGGTGTTCCTTGACGTAACGAAAGAACGCGGAAATCGAGACCGCCTTGAAAGAACGAATGAGGCTACAGGGAGAGACAAGCTTTTTCGCTTTTCTTCTTTTTACGGAAAGAATTTGTTTTTCGTGTTCAGCGTTTCTTGTTTTTTTTTCTTTGCGATTGACTTGCTTCCCACGCCTCATTTTCTCACTAGCTCTCTGTCTCTCTCGGTGACTTCGTTTCGATAGTTCCTTTATCTCTGGCTGGTAGTATTGGGTGACCGAAGAAACTCGCAGTTAACGGTTGCCTGGATCGATCCATTGTCGTCGCCGTCTTTGGTGGCGTTCCCATGTTCGTCCGTGTTCCTCTCGTTTCGAAGCCGGAGTACGATCCTCTTGCGTCATTTTTCTGCGCAATACATTTACCTATGCGACAGGTATCTGAAAAAAAAATTGAATGGAATTTCGTATTGAAGCACGCTTTTCAGTGTTCCGTTATTAATTAGGATTTTCTGCCAAGGCGTCTTCCCGAAGTTAATTTCCCACTATTAGAGAGAGCGGATAAGGTTTTATAAGAGTAATTTTCAGCCTACTTTCCAGAATGGAAATAGTTTTGTCGTTGTGTCTGTCTGTCTGTCCGTCCCTCCCTATTAACTTTTGAACCAATAGACCGATTTTCATGGCAATTGGTGGAAATCTCTTGTTACTGGATCCGAGCTCCCGAGGATATTTTTTGCAGCGAAGATTGAAAGTCCCGGGTTCGATTCCAGGAACTTATCCTTCCCATTTCATTTACATGAAAAATCTCAAATCCATCCTGTTGAATATTTTTCTCTTGCACATTAAAATATCTTGGAATTGTAATATTTGTGCGGGATTTGTACTATTCTCTGAGGAAAGGAATGAAAATTGTCATTTTTATCGTAGAATTTTGCTTATCGATTGTATTTCTTCGAATTTTGCGTAAATACTGGCGTTTTTGCCGTTTTTATCACTCATTTGCCATAGCAACGACTATTGTTGGATTCGGATTTGGTATATTCTAACACATACGCGCGTTATCTTTGCCGCAAAAATACGCGTTATCAATTTAATATTCTGTTCGAATGTGTTTGTAATATTTTATAACGCTAAATTATAAAATTTGGAACACAAAGAGCAACTCATCCGCGGTGATTTTAAAGCTATTAAAGGCAATATAAGTATTAAATAAATGATTAAATGTAAATTAGGCATCATAAATTCCATTTGGATCATCTTGCTATTATTATAGCAGTCATTTAGGTTTGTATCAAAACGTTTCAATCGCAGATCAGATATTTTTCTAATTTTACTCTTGAAACGAGAGTTTCATTTTGCTATCTTCAATTCAACTCTATTTTTACACTATCATTCATCTATAACTTCTATTTGTATTTTTTTAAATTGCTCCTGTCCCAAATGAATTTAAAGCGAAAGCGTCTACGCGAAGTGAGCGTGGAAAGAAGATGCGAGAATGTTGAAAACTTTTAAGATGCGTTCTTGGCGCAAGCCGGAGAATACCAGCTAGACTTGCGAAGTAGAAAGTGAAGGGGAATTAAAGGAGGAGGAGGGAGGGGCGTAATTAGAAGTATTAAGGAGAGGCGCATGGCGTGAGTCAGATTCTTGAGAGGCAGTGCTGGATAAATCCAGGCGCCAATTCTACATTAGCGACTAAGAGCTGCATAGTGGCGAAAATATTTTCCCGTTTCTTTCATCAGTTCATTTGAGCTACTAAATGAGCAATATTTTGTACGTCGCATGTATAGCGCATCTGTAATGTATAGATTTAAAGAGCCCTAAATTGCATCCCATTGAAATCTATCTTGGTCTCTCAATTTCGGAAATTGGCTTCCAGATTTGAAACACATTTGCCCAAACCTTTTCAGAGGCATCGCAATATTTGCGTAATTGCCTCACCTGAATAATGAGGAGGAAATAAAAGATATTTTGTTGCGCAGCGTAACGTCATCTCTTTAATTTTGATGTTTCTTTCGGCTGTAAATACGCCCAAATTTCTATCTCATTTTAAACGGATTCAAAAACGGTAATGTCACACAAATAGAGCATTTACTCTGAAATTGAGCAACTTTTTCATCTCCTACACTTTGACACGATGATTGTTTATGCTGCATGAATCACTTGACGGCATCGTGAAGTTTCGGTAAAAATGTGTTCTTATAAACCAGTTTATGCCGAGACAAAATACCTGTAAATGTTTTAAATTCCATTAACGGTATACTTCATTCGGAAAATACCACTTTCTTGCTATAAAGGAGAAAACCGGCGTATTTGCCCCGCCCTTGTTTTAGCGTAAAAAATGGTGCGTAAAAGCGGGACAATTACGCGAGTAAACACAGTATATTAAATGAAGACATGGAAATGATAGTGATAGGAGAGAGGGAGAGGTGGGAGAGAAAGAAGTAAATAATTTTAAGAATATAAATATAAGTGGTTTAGGTAGGTTTACTCGCGGAGAGTGAAGAAATTACCTTATATGAGTTAGAGAACAGCAAGTGACGAATAATTCCCCTGAAATTTATTATTTATGGTCATTGTCAGAAATAAGATTTGGAAACCTTTTGATATCAACGAATTAAGATAGTGCGTTCCGCATCGCCGCTTGCTTGCGTCAGCTGGAAGTTGTAACACCTGCTCACATTATTCCATTTCATCGTCGCAATCATGCGCAATTATACCTTATGATTGGGCCAAAAATGGGCGGGAATAATTTCAGAAGCGGAACGTTTTTTTTAACCATTCAGCCATTCCTTATCCGTCGAAATAGTCGCTTGAACCGAGAAATACTACGCATAATTCTTCCAGATGCGACAAGACAGGACAATAGAAGGTTTAGTTATAGTTTGTTTGGTGAAGTGGCACCCCCCGCCGATGGCTACTGGCGGCTTGCAGGGTAGTAATGTAAAGGTAAAAGAAGGCTCTTTAGATGTAAACGTTCTCCCTTCACCTTTCTCCCTTCCTTATTCATAGAGTCCACCCTTTAAACACAACACCCCCCAGCTCTCTCTCTCTCTCCCATCCTCTCTACCCTCCCTCCACCTTGCACAAACACACACACACACGAAGAAAAACCACAAAAGGCGCCATCACGGCCTGATTCCCACAATCTCGGGTAAACAAAACACGTCTGCTTGCAGGGAGACAGGAGGAGTGAACAAATGGTCTCAGCTAATTGTGAAGAATTCCTTACTGTCACGCTTCGTCTGGAGAGCGTACGTGCGTGTGAGTGCGTTAATAGTCTACACAAGAGGAGGATGGCATTTTCTTCTCACGTGTTCATTAATAAATTTGATCGACGGTTCGAACGGCTTCCGCCCTGGATCGACTATGAAAGAAAGAAGGAAATAAACGGGAAAGATCAATTTTAAGAAACGGTGCAACACACATTGCGCAAACTTTCTCGTATCCGTACAACAATGACAGCAGTTACTTCGAAGTAGCTGAGCGCTAAACTAGATATAACAAGATGGAAAAGTATACTCCATAAATGGAATACACAAGAGATTTCAATGCCGTTCTTAATGGGAATTACGTATAAAACGGTTCTTGAATTTTTATCTTCGAAACTTTAAATAGTAATTATGTGGTTCCGCGGAATTTTTTGCGGTAAATTTTGTCCTCCTTTTAAAAAGAGTTTTTAATCTGTACCTCACAGGTCATATAAGATATAAAAATGTGGATTTTTAATTATTGTTTGCTATGCTTTACTTGGGATTTTCTCGAGTTTCTAATTTCTTCGAATCTCTGAAACTATAACTCGTAATTATGTGGTCTCGCGGAATTTATTGCAATAAATGTTGTCATCTATCCGAATAATTTTTAAATATATACCTTATAGATCATATAAGAGCTAGGGAGAAAAGATATGGTTTTTTATTGTTGCTTTACGGATGCCATTTAACGAGGGACGAGTATAAATATCTATATTAAAGTATTTATGTAAAGTGCAAGTTCTAATTGACGGACGCAGCTCAAAATCACAATTGGATGATGAATTTTATTAAGCATAACTCCTACTTAATTTAATTAAAATTCGTCCAGCGGTTTAGGAGATGAAAGTCAGGACGGACGAACGAGACGTGTCCATAAGGCGTTCTGCTACTACCGCTTCGCTGATAAATAACGCCTAATAATTTTAATAAACCTGATATATTTATTCTTTTAAGACATGTGGATTTTTGCAATATTGTTTTTATATTAAGCAATCTAAACTGATCAATTATAATCAAAATCTAGGAAGCCATTTGTTTAGTAAATGGAAATTTCGTGAAAGTTAACTAAAATAAGCTACCCTCCATTGTTGCGCAAAATTAGTTTCTAATTACTTCGCATATGAGAAAGAACAATTAAAAGGAGTTTCGAGGAGAAAATGAGCGAGAAGAATAATGTAATGAATAACAAAAAGTAGGAAAGTTGCATTTCCTGAAGAGAAACGCTATTGCTAGTGCAGTAATCTTTATAAATTACGGAAAAATACTTCAGTACTTCAATTTAACGTGTTTCTTCCATTAATACTTATAAATTGTTGTGTAGTCCCGAGGCTATATCTTGCAATTATAGCGCTCTCCACTATCATAAACATTGCACTGTCTATTTCACAAGCGTTTGTTGAAACTGAACGATGAAACACGCGCTGATCAAAGAGGTACGGACACGAGGAAAGATTTTAAACTACAGTCTTGGATATTAAAAAGCAATTCGAAAGTCATTTCCTTAAAAAAATAACAGCACAATAAAACGTCCGAGTTTTTTATCAAAGGAGAATTAATGGAGGTGGTATATCATAGAGGCATTTTAAAATTATTTTTATCTCGCCGAGTATATTAAACACTTCGAAGCGTATAACGTAATTTCGGTGCAAAGTTGAAAGATATGCACGGTCCGCAGACACGCGTTGTCATGAAATTCCGCCGCGGATGATTTGTAGTGCAAAAAGACATTCATCAAGAAATTTAGAATGGCGTGCCTGGCAGGAAAATGTTCTAACCTGCATGTTATCACGGACCTGTCTGCAAACAGACCGACAATTACGACGATGACGTTCATATATGTTTCATATGTCGGAGTTATAATAAGTATTTAATTGGCTCTTTAAAAGTGGCTTTACTAAAAACTCCGATCTTCGTTGAAATTGTATTACCTGAAATGCTTACAGATGATTAAGTACTATTTGTTCAAAGAATCGTGAAGCTCGTCTTAAACTGATGGTACAGAATTCTTGAAAAGGCCGTAAAATCGCTTTGAAAAGAACATGCGAATTTCGGCCACGGTCACCTCTAATGATGGCTGCCTTGTAGCCAAAATGCGCGTTTGGATTTCAAAGCCATTTTATGGCTTTTGGAGAATTAATATTTGTCGATTTACTACTGTAATTAATTAATATTAAGGTGTAAAACATGTTGGTTTATTTTTTAGTTGCCCTATATTTTTATTAGCGCTTTCTTTGAAAAAATCTCTTTTGTATTCGGTCTGTCTGTCCGTCCGTCTGTTCGGGCAATATCTCTAGAATCCTGAAACTTGAGAGAACCCAAATATTCAGGATAAGATGGTCCACATGAGGGCTGCACATGCTACTAATTTGGTGGATGAATGAATTCTACCCCCGTAAGAAAAGCATTATATCGGTGCAGGGCTTTTTAAATTTTCATTTTTAAATTATTTAAATTGAGATAAATGCTCGGGACATAAACAGTTCCGTGGATGAAAGACTGAAGTTTATAATTTTTGAAAACAGAATTCAAATTCATGTAGAATGAGAGCGAACAATTGTTTTTAATCCAGAAAGAGGGAAATATTTCCGATTTTTAGGCGTTATTTACCAGGAAAGTGGTAATGGCGGAACGCCTTATGGGCACATCTGGTCCGTCCGTCCGTCGTAACTTTCATCTCCTAAACCGCTTGACAGGTTTTAAATAAATTAAGTACGAATGATCGTTATTAAAATTTATCGGCCGATTGTGATTTTGAACTCCATCCGTCAATTAGAACTTCCACTTTATATCATTACTTTGATAAACTTATGCTCGTATCTCGTTAAATGGCATCCTTCAAGCAACAATTAAATACCAAACTTTTCTCTCCCTAGCTCTTATATGATCTGTAAGGTATAGATTAAAAAATTGATTCGGATAGAGAACAACATTTACCACAAGAAGGTTCACGAGACCACATAATTACGTTATAGTTTCGGAGATAGAAATTCAAGAAAATCCCACGAAAAACATCGCATATTTTGTTTACATCTATCCCTTAGGCGGTTTTCTCTGCAAACAACAATTAAAATCCATGTTTTTCTATCCCTCCCCCTTATATGACCTGTGAGGCAGAGTTTAAAAAATTTATTCGGATATAGGGTCACATTTACTACAAGACAGTCTCGAGACCACATAATTACGAGTTATGGTTTCGGAGATAAAAATTCAAGAAATTCCCTAGCAAAATATCGCATATTTTGTTTACATCGCTCGTTAAGACGGGTCTCTCAACAAACAACAATTAAAAATCCATATATTTCTCTCCCATACTCTTATATGATATGTGAGTTATAGATTAAAAAATTTATTTGGATAGAGAACAACATTTACTACAAGATAGTCCCCGAAACTATATAATTACGACATAGTTTCGGAGAGAAAAATTCGAGAATCGCCAAATATCTCGATACCGTTTCATACGTATTTCCCACTAAGAACGCCTTTGAAATCTCTCTGTATTCCATTTATGGAGTATACTTTTCCATCTTGTTAACAATGGTAAATAAAACTGCCATTGGAACGAGTCCACTGCTTTTTAAATGAGAAACATATTATAAAATAGCATTGATATAATGCTTTTAAAGGGAAATTATAGACTATATTACGAGGCGGTCGATCTCAACCAAAGATCCTGTGATGACGTCATAATCCCAAAACAAGGAAAAAACCGCCATAGGCAATTTGCTCTGCAATTCTTCCCTCACTTGTATAAAACTCATCGAATAATGGGTAATACGTTTCCATACAAAGTCAGTTCATTTTTTCACACGACACCAGCCTCGACTGAATTACGGACTGGGTACGTTAGTTATGAGGATAAGCTCCCTGGACCGAATGTGAACTAAAGCAAAAAAACACGCGGTGTATTTCGGCGGGGACAAAAGGTAAGGATTAATTGCAATTTTTTTCAGAAGCGATTTTGACGACGCGACGCATCTCATGGAGAAATGACTTTCCTAGAGAGAGAGAGAGAAAAAATATATAAAGAGAACGGAAATTGAGGCGTTGTTCCCAGTGTACAGGTGTTTTGAAATTACGTGAGGTAATGCTGGGAAGGGGAGGAGAAAAACGCGGTTCATTAAAGGACACGAAAAACCTTTTTTCTCAGTAACAGAGAGAAAAGGAGAGAGGAAAGAGAGAAGGAGGGTAAAGATAGAAAATAGGCTCAGAAAAATAGTGGAGATATAAGAATGGGAGAAAGGAGAGAGGAAGAAATATGGGGAGAGAGTGAGAGAGCGAAGTGAAATGAAAGAAAGAGACAGGGAAGGAGAATCTCCGCAACGTGCGTTGCACCTTCTTCTTTTTACATCCTCACACTTGTAACTCATAAAATATCTCTGATTAGATCGGCGCTTTCTCAGCCGCAGAAAATAATTCGTCTCTTAGCAATAGAACTGCTTCTAAGTCAGCGATTCCTAACCATTTTGTAGGGACGGTACAGTTTCAAAGATGAACAGAATTTTGATGGGCCCCTGCTTTGAAGCGAAATTTTGTATTTTTTACGGGTATTACAATCTCTGGATGCGTACACTTGTTGGTATTATACTATAATCAGTTTTTTAGGGAAAACTTATTGCCCTCAACATTTCCACGCCGGTTATTTATTTAATAAAATAAGTTTTTCGCGGCGCCCTAAAAACCATCTGAGGCACCCGGTTTGGAAAACATTGTTCTAGGTGGTTACTCATTGTGTCGATGATAGGCGGAAGCAGATAAAAAGGGATGAGAGGAAGGGGCCAGCTTTTCATTGTGACGTCAAGGAGGGAGGGAAGCTCGGCTGTAGCCGGTCGCAAAACTCGAAATATGATATTGCTATTGGCAGAGACGTACCTGGATGGCGCCTATGGCAAAATTTTACGAAACATCGTAGTTGCGTATTTTTTCCGGTGTTTTAAATGAGAATCTTAGTATTTTGTTAATAATGACTTTAAAATTGTATTGTTAAATTAATACTAATTTTTGGGAAAATATCATTTTGCATTTTTGCGTGAACGTTTGGCGCCTTTTGCAGGCGGTGCCTATGTCTAATGCTACCTTCGCCATACCCTAGTTACGGCACTAGCTACTGGCAGTGCCTGAGTGAAACCTTGAGGGCTCGCCTGTGAAACATTTTGGAATTTTCTTATTATGTTTAAAGGAAGATGATCAAACTTAAAATACCATGAGATAACATAAGCTATTAAATTTTGCATTAACTTAATGGCATATAGCGTTGAAAGTAAAAGCTAGGATTAGTTTTAAATGAATATGCCGTATTAGGATGTTGAAACATGTTTACGCATTATAATATATCTCTTAATAAGAACTTTAAGAAACTTGGTGATTTCCAATTGCCGACAATTTCATTTAAGTCGCAATTTTTACGTTTATTATTCGCAAGTTATCGAAAGCGATGAGGAGAAAACCCTTTTTTGGGACCCCTATGAGCAGCATTGATCGATTGAAACACACTTTTGTTGCGTAGCGGCGAAATAACTGTAAAATTTTGTTCGCCAAACTCAGATTTTTCAATCTCAAAGTTTATTATCGGTGAGTGTGTGTGTGTGGGTATACGTGTGTGTACTTAATATATACATACATTCATACGGATGCGAAACATGAACTATAAATGTCAGAATAGTCCACCGCTTACGAACAACAGAGGAGAATGGAGAGATGAATCACCCGAAGGAACGATTGGGTTAGAAAGAAGACGGGTCATATTCCTACAAGAAATGATCATCGTTGGACGTCTAGTTTCTTCAAATCAATTTCAGAAAACGTCAAGAGACCGAAAGACAGATGGGACAGAGAAATAGTGAAGTTCTTAGGGCCAACTTGGAGGAGGGATGCAGTTGATAGGGAAAACTTTCTGGGAGAGACCTTCATCCTTCAATGGATTGAAAAGGGCTGATGATGATATGCATACACACACACACACACACACACACACACACACACACACATATATATATATATATATATATATATATATATATATATAAACATACATATATACATATATAACACACATATATACATGAACACACATTATATGAGTCCAATCACGTGGTCTTTCTCATTTTCGATGTAAGATAAAAGTAAATGTAGGTAGTCCAATTAAAATTAAATACTAAACAAAAATGTAACTGATTTTGTTTTTAAAAATAAAATAATAATACGGTATGAATAAATATATTTTTATTACTTCCTGCCTTTTAAACTTATGTATAATTAAAAGGACTAAGTAAAGAATATTAAAGTGAGGTCAAATTATAACTTTCCTCAATATGTCTGGGTAGGGCATGCATGTATGAACTCACGAAGTGTGCATCCTTCCTCTCTTGTTTTCTCTTGTTCAATCTTATTTTATAAGTTATAAGACACAAGTTCACCGAATGTATATACGCATAAAAGTATCTAATAAGTAAAGAACATCGCGGATATGATTATCTCTTTGCTTACAGTTTTCGAAAAAAAATAACGGAAGACCGACCTGGTCTGCAGGGCCGAAGCGGATGGAGGGCAGTTGTCGAATGCTCGTGTCCTTCGCAACCTTCGCGTAAATTGATTGGTTCGGTTTGCCACGAGGATCGAGCGAATCCGATTGTTGGTCGTGGAATAAAAACTGAAGGTTGCTGAGCTCCGATCCGTTGGATTCAGACACCGAGGTGAGTTTTGATGATTCTTGTTGTAATTTTTCATTTTTTAAGTATAATCCAAGTATTTTCTGAAAAAGCTAGGGAAAATTCAGCTTTGGCCGGGAATCGAACCCGGCTATTCCACTTGCCGGGCTGAAATTCTACCGTGAGAGTGGAAGACAGAAATTTTCCCCTGCTTTTTCAGAATGTCTTTGTGTCAAAGCATATGCCTATCCGCATATAATTCACATCAACATTATCACCAGTGACCAAGTTTTTCTTTACGTATGTCTTTTTCTTCTTTCAATTTCTAAGACAATGTTTCGTCCTCTAATAGGAATCATAACGGAGCATCCTTTAAAATAAATAACATTACATAAATGCAAAAAATACTCGTTTAAGCATTTTTTTCATTATTAAAAATAAACTGATGTGGGCAACACATGACTTTCTCCATATTTATATGGCAAATTACATGTTGTTAGCTCTGGGATCGTTGTCAATATCTACTTTCGGTTGACAATTAAGAAAAGAAAAAGGAGCGTTACTAAGACGTAACTAAGCGTCAATTGTTAACAATAGTATTCGGTAGGTGGCGTGGTGGTGGCAGCTAAAAATACAAGATATCTCTTAAACAATGCATTATATAGAAAAATGTATCAAACAAAGATTGTAGAAAATAAAATTTCCTACAACTTTTATTCCAATACATTTTTACATTTATCAAATATTAAAGCAAATATTTTAAAATAACGGATAAGTGACAAGAGTAAGCACCCACTTCCGGTCGACCGATTTTTACTAAAAACTAATCAGTTATTGTGACTTTTAAAAAAAATCTTAAACATATAATTTTGCGTTGACCAAATTAATAGTTTTTGAGTTAGAGCGCCCACAAAAACTCTATCACATGCAGACACACAGACATAATCGAGAAAACAATCAATACGTGTTCAGGGGACCTTAAAACATGTATTTCCGTTGAAATCTCGAATTCGATTTTTTTCATAAAAACAATACTATACTTCGTATATGGAGAAAGTAAAAATCGAGACGCATTCAACAAAATTCAGCTACAATAAACGCTCATAGCCATGGCAACCTTGTTAATAAACGAGGGTGAGAAAGAGTTTTTTTTTAGCCGCGCAACCTCGGCGCTTATTGTAATTGCATTATCCGTTAGGAATCGGCTGCTTTAAAAAAAATCAACAATCTCGGAATTTGAGCCATGGGTGGAATGGAATTAGTTCGCTTTTTTACGGCCTTAGAGAGAGACGAAGGGAGAGGTTAGGGAAGAAAGGGGCGCATAAAACCTGCCGAGCTGAAAAGAAGAAGAAAAGGGAGGTGTTGTGGGCAGAAGAAAATGAAGCCAAATGGGAGATGAAGGCAGAGAGAGAGAAAGAGAGGAGTAGGAGAGAGAGAAATAGGGAGAGAGAGAGTGGAGAAAATATAGATATTCGTCTTTATTTAGGTGAGATTAAGACTAGGCAGTGTCTTCTTCCATCTAATTTACTGTCGATTACAAGAAGAAGGTTACAATGAATAAAAAGAAAATAAAAACAATAAAAATTTACTAGGTAAGTACAGTGTCAAGTTAGCATGATTGGAAATGAAAAGAAGTTGAGATTTGTTTGTGTCGAAAATCTAAGGATTATTAAAGTATTATACCCCAGGAAAACCCTACTGCAGAAAAACACCTGCACAAGAAGAGGTGTGTGAAAGAAAGCAGTGGGAAAAGGTATTTTTGTATAGTTTTTAGCCCCTTTTTCTAAAAGCGGACAAACTGACAGACAAACCGAATACAGTAAAATCTCGTTACAACGTACTTCACAATTACGTATGATCCAAATTTATCTTTGCGCATAAATATATCAAAATTACGTACTTCAACGCAAAGTACTATTCAATATTACGTATGAACTTCAGAGGTCCTGTCAAAATATATTTGTGGTTTTAACATACGCTTTCATCCGTAAATGACTCATTTATAACCAAATATTGGTCATTCAAGTCGTTTTACACCAATTTTGAAGGCATCTTTTGTCTTTAATACGAAAAGATCTGCGGAATTCCACCGAAATCCCAAAAAAGAGATTTTTGGCACTGAAAAATTTAGGACCGAGTGTCGGTTATCCCCCTCTTATTTTCACTAATGCATTGAGATAGAATCTAAGGCTCTAGGATTGTAGATTTCAATGTTCCCGGAGAGCTTTGGAAAGATGTCTCCTCAAAACTTCGACTTCATTCTCCATTTACGTATGAGGAGTTTTCAGATGTTAACAATAGGTAACATGGAAACAACACCTTTATTGACTGAAAATGGTGTCATTCTAGAGAACATTACTGGATCAGGTGAGGAAATAAGTAAAGACTCTGAAGACGAGATAGAGGTTGAGTCAAGTGCGACATCATTAGTGGCATCGGAGTGTCTGGAGAAATTTAAGGTACTTATTATGAAATCTGATGATGTGCGAGAGACTTTGTTAAAATCATTTGACGACGCAGGACTATATGTTAAGTGCCACAAAAAGATGAAACAAAAGAACATTTCAGATTATTTTATGGAGAAATAAAGTAGTGTTGAAGCATGATCGTCTTCTTTTCTTATCTCTCTCTCCGTAGTACTTCTCACGGGTATTTTCAGTATAACGTACTTTCAGTATAAAGTGAGAGAGATACGTTGTATAGAGATTCTACTGTGCATGTATTCGGTTTGTATGTCCGTCTGCCCGTCTGTAGGGCCAATATGAACCCGCGAAAAACCATCATTGAAAGTCATTGTGTATATAGGTAAAATGTAGATAAGTTGTGGTATCATTCATATCAATTTAAATAATGTATTATTTTAGTGTTTTATTGTTGCCACCTGGCCCTGTAGCCAAACAGTTACACTGTATAATAATTACAATAACAGAATCTCTGAAATTATTCAACCTATATAAACCAAATTTCCAGGATAGGTTGGTTTATATGAGAGCTATAAATGATAAAAATGTGGTTTATCTAAAATCTTTCACTGGGGAGTAATTGGTGTCTAGATCAGAACTTTGCTAATAACTCGAGAATAATTCATGCTAGAAAGAAAAGATGATTTTTGCAGTGAATTTTGTATGGATGGAACGTTGGTGCGCATCAGATTTCAAGACTAAAGCCTGAGAGAGTTTATTTTTAAAATTTCGATATTTATTCTTAGCTTTTTTGTTTATTTTTGGGAGGATATGATATTTTTTTTTCGAAAAAAGCACCTTAGGTGATTTGCTCTGCTATTATTCCCTCACTTGTTTTATTTCTCACGGGAAAAGTGAGAAAAGGTAAAAGGTGGTGCGGAGGAGAGAATAGGAGGAGGGAGGGAGAGGATAGGAGATAGGGAGAGAAAGAAGGATGAGAGACGGAGGATGAAGGTGCGTTGCCACCCATAATGCGAGAGGAGACTGCTCGAAACGATTTGTTTCCTCTTTTTTTTATAACCATTGCCATTTGATAAAATGGCGAAGGATTATAGTCAACGATTGAAGTGTTGCTATTATACCTGTTGATTTGGTAGAACTGGCGCTTCGTTATGCATTTTTAAATGTCGAATTATAGTTATTACCGTTGAATCAAATCATAACAAATAGGGCCAGATAGTCAGGTGGTATAGATGGAGCGATACAGTCAGTTAAAAAATGGGATATATTTTTCCCAACCCTCGTAGATCTTAGAGTTTTCAGGATTCGCGGTTCGCTGGAAAAATTTTCATTTGCCGTCAATTTATTAATTTATTTTTTAGCCACTGTGATTGTATTTTTTGAGGTAAAAATATGGCAAAAGAACTTTACCTGAACGGATTAAATAAGCAGATTCGTATTAGTGTTATATACTGTTATTTCAGTGAATTTAAAAAAGGAACGATTCAACAAATCGAGAAATTAGTGAATAATTCAATTACGAGTAAATGGTTTATAGTGATTAGACAAAAAGTAATAATAATAATTTATTTATTTAATAATCGACCAAAAACAATAACTCGAATGCACAAACCATAAATATTCCAAACAGTTAGATGTATTTGTAATGAACAATTTTCGCGAGAAATAACGTAGCCTCGGGATGGGAAAAAATTATTCTTCCTCTCTCTCTCTCTTTCCCCTCCCCCTCTCTCTCCCCTCTCATCCACTCTCTTTCTCTCCTTCTCGAATTTTATCCCGTCACAACCGCGCCTGCGGTGAAATTTTTTCAGGAGTGGAAGATGTGAGAGGGATGGAGGGAAATGGAGAGAGAAACAAGAGCGTGGGAGGAAGGGAGCGAGCGAGTGATCGAGTGTGCGTGCGAGCGTGTGTGTGTGGGTGGGTGGGCGGCGTCTCACCCCAGTTATCGAAGAGATTATGATCGCCGGCGCAACAGCGCCGCCTGTTGTGGCGCGGCCATGGCAGCAACTAACCATCCGAGGACGAAGGGGTGGAGAGAGAGAGAGAGAGAGAGAAAAAAAAAGGGTGGGTTGTGTGGTATAGAATGATATGTAATACAGATTAGGTAAAGGGAGTGAGAGAGAGAGAGAGGAAGGGAGAGTAAAGAAGCAAGAGAGTGAAATGAAATGAAAATGAACAGAAAGGGGAGTGGAGGGAGGGATGGTTAGAGAAAGGAAGGGGGAGAGATTTAGAAAGGAAGGAAAATAGAGAGAGGTAAGGAGCGAGGAAAGAAGAGTGTAAGGATTGGAAAATTGAGGAAGATGGGTGATTGAGAATTGAGGGAGATAGATAGGTAGGTAGATAGATAGATAATCGTCTTTAAGGTCCATTCTTACATTTAACCCTTCGTCAATACAATAAATATTAGAAAAAATAAAATAAGATATTACAATACACATTACATAAACAGTATATAAATCGTACAAAGTAAAAAAGATAAAATTGAAGAGAGATTTGAGTTTTTGGAGAAAACCTAGGTAAAAACAGGCTTGTTCTTCCTAGTAAAACCGACGCAGAAAAACACCCACTGAGAAGGGAGGTGTGTAAAACTTGCGAAACCCCTAGATAGTGTATATGTATGGAAATATAGTACTACAACATTAAACAGAAAGGAGTATGTACAGTATGAGAGTTCGTATATAGCGTCTTTGTATACCGTCATAAAAATACATGTAAAGATATGAACGTAATATACACAAGAAATATACATTAATAAGACGGAATAAGATGGGAGAAAGGTAGATTATTGAGAAGTAAAGGATTGAAGAAAGAGAGACGGAGGAAATTAAAGGGGAAAAGATAGGAAGGGAGAGGGAGAAGATGGGAGGAGAGCAAGAGATAAGACATAGGGGGGGGGTGAGAAGAGGGGAGAGAAAAGATGATCGGTGGAATGAAAGAGTGGAAGTAGAAAAGGGAGAAGAGTAGAAAAGATAAAAATATCGGAGAAAGAAGAGAGGATGGGGAGAGAAAGTAAGCGAGGATCGGGAGATGGAGAATATGGAAGGAGAAAGTATTGGGGAGAGGGGGAAAATGAGAGAGAAGGTTGATGATAGAGAGAGAGAGAGCGATTGAGAGAGGGAGGAAAAGGGGAAAAGAGGGAGAGAGAGAATAGGAGAGAAAGTGGGTGATAGGAATGGAGAGAGAGAGGAATGATTCGAGAAATAAGGGGAGAATGGGAGGGAGAGAGATTGGAGAAAGAGAGAGGGAGAAGATAGGAGAGAGAGAATGACAAGGGGAAATGAAGAGAGGAGGGGAAGTGAGAGAGAAGGAAAATATTGGAGAGATAGAATGAAAGAGGAATAAGAGGAGGAGAAATAGGAGGGTAAGAAAGAGAGAGAATTAAAACGGGTAAAGGAGAGAGGAAGACAGACAGACAAACACAGAGAGACAAACGACTTTATTTAGGGCGAAATTGAGACTATATTATAGTCCCTTCTTACATGTAACTCTTTCGTCATATAGCTACAATATTTGCATATTAAAAAATTAATTACATTAATAGATCACAGAGCATTACCAAAAAATATCATCATAACAAGAGAAGCAAAATGTACGGATGAGATCAGGACTAGAATAGGAAAAGCAAAAGCGGCTTTCAGAAGAAAGAAACACCTACTTACGGGGGAATATAAGAGAAGATATCAGCAAGAAGTTCATAAAATGTGGTGTGTGGAGTATAGCTTTGTACGGGGCAGAAACATGGACGCTAAGGAAAAATTACATCAAATACTTGGAAAGCTTTGAAATGTGGACTTTGAGGAGAATGCTGAAGATAATGGACAGATAGGATGAAAAACGATGAAGTTCTACGAAGAGTAGGAGAGAAGCGAATTTTACAGACTATTAGAGAGAGGAAGGCTAACTGGGTTGGACATTACCTGAGGAGAGAGAGTATGATTAAAGACGTGTTAGAAGGAAAACTAGATAGAAAAAGGGAAAGAGGTAGGAAAAGGTTTCAGCTGATAGACGATTTGAAAGGGAATGAGAGTTATCAAGATATCAAGAGGACAGCGGAAAATAGGAGTATATGGAGAACCAGGTTTAACCATGAATAATCACGGACCTGCCTACGGACAGACTACCTATGACTATGGTGATATACATACATTAATATTCATATAAGAGGGGGTGAAGTTAGAGGGAAGGAAAACATTGGAGAGATAGAATGAAAGAGGAATGAGAGGAGGAGAAAGAGAGGGAGATGAAGTAAAAGAGAGGCGAGGGAGGGATGAAATGAAAAAACCGATGGGTGATGGTGTGATATGAGATGTTAGAGAGGATGGGAATAGAGAAGGAGTGGGGGTGGAGGGGTGTGGATGAGAGGCGGTGAAGATCGTGTTCTCCGCAAGGCTAGACGGAACAGACAACCAACCCTCCGCCTTCTCTCCACCATCTCCTCCTCCATTGTGGCAATCCCGGTTCAATTTCCTGGGGGCGGATACCGAAAGCTGAGGGTGGTGGCGGCGGGGGCGGAGGCTTCGGGGTTGCTGCCCCCTCTCGCTGGTAGTCGTTCTCTCTGCCTTCTTCCTCCTCCCTTACCCCCCCCCTCCCCCCTTAGACTCTCATCACCGCAGGAATCGTACAACACGCACGCCGAACACCACCTGCAAGGCACGGATGACATAGGTCATCTATGAATGCGTCTAAAAATAACCATCCTGTAAATATACTATATGCCGCAAAGTAGGCGCCGTCTGCGGAAAAACTATAACCGGCCGTGTTGTTCCCATTCGAGTCATCACGACCGAATTCATGTATGAATATTCTTGCTATCAACCACGATCAGTGCATCACCACTGAATACGACCGCCTTGCAGCCGATAGTCGCGTTTGATTCTGCCAACCGTTTAATTTCAAGAATGAGCGCTAAAATATAGATAAATTGAAAAAGTGCTTATCTCAGGCATCTCTAATAGCCAATGTTATGAAAAACTAGATGCGCGTTTTGGCCGAAATGCAGCCGTCTTCGGTGGTAATTCATCGAAAATTGATTCTAGTGAGTCACTTGTATGGCTATCGGATTTACTGTCTTCACCATTTGAGCGAAGCAAAAGTACCATCGATGGAAGGTGCCTTGAAAACAACCTTAGCATTTTACTAGCCAGGTGGCCTACCTCAGCGGTAAATTAAAACGGAATCGACCCAGGGTGCCATAGAGGACAGCTGTTTCTTTGTTGGAGAAATGACGCGAGATCTTCGCAACCCCATTATCTTCTATTAATGGTGGTCTTTATGTTGGAATCGATGATTCACGTTTCTTTTCTTTTAATCGTTAATTTTTTCGGACAAAAAGGGAATTCAGTCGGGGATTTTTCTCACGCCTTGAATCGACTCTTTCATTTCCTCTTTCGATCCTTCTGGGGATCGGATTGGAACGGCAGGAAATCCGTTGGCGTTGGCGCGATGAAAGTGAAAACTGCACGAGCGCGTGCATTTCTGGGTTGGCGAGGCAGCGAGCGGATTGCTCCTTCTATATGTCAACCTTCGGAAAAATTTCGATTTTTCTCTCGAAAAAAAGTCGACGGTTGCAACGCGTCTGAAACGGAAAGGCGGCGATGCGATCGCAATCCAATGAGTCGATTTATCGATGCTTCAGAAATTGTTTTCCCGCTGCTAGTCACGTATGGGTTAACTACTAACTTCGCTAGGTCGAAGTTCTGATTCTTATAAAGTTCGATAGGTCAATTTTTCGAGGTTCGATAGATCGTGCTTCGGTTTTCCCTTAAAGCAGGCATGTCAAACTGGCGGCCCTTCCTTTGCCTAACTGCAACCCAAATACTGATTTATGTCTCAACTAAAGCCCTCGATATTCTATGCAAATACCTTATTTTTACGAAAAGGATAAGATTTTGTGATTGTTATAGAGGCGCAGTAGAATGAGTTTTATAAATTATCGTATTAATGACAAAAAAAGACGTCCAACCCTCTAGGTAAAGAATATTTTTTGCATCTCTGACTCTCGTTAAACAACTGGAATTCTTATGCGGCCTTTTTAAAACATCAATCGCTTTTATGAGAACCTGATACCTCTTCGAGTTCAACATGCTTTCTTTAAAGGTTCCAGTTGTCTGGAGTTCGGCTGCTTCTGTGGGAGTTAAAGAAAGAAAGCTGTGAATTAAAGTTTTCAAAATGTTGTCGCGGGTGATTTTTTAAAATCCTATAAGTAAAACGATGTTTATGTCCTATTTCTGTCTGCTCCAAAATATTTAAAGATGGTGAAACCTCCGTAGGTTGCTAAGCCGCGTATTGTCGCTAATTTTTGTGTATGTGTGCGCGTGCACCATCCTACATACATTCTTTCCATACACAAGCGCGTGCACAAGCATGAACGAAGTCGGCACAAAAATTTTGATCAGGCAGGCGGTAGCCTTGCGGAAAGTCTGCGTAACTGTTTCGTTCTCCTCTCTCAATGGCGATTGGATTCCGTTAGTCGCACAACCTACACGAAGTCACGAGCACTGTGTGGGCGCGATGAACCCTTTCCCTGGCAACACCCTTAACTCTCTCTCTCCGTATGTCACCCGAGCAGGTTTCTACCCGCTTAAGTCCTCCGCCGCCATCAGCGAACACGATGGGCATGTGAGTATTTTGTGGTCCGGGAATAGAAAAATGGTGCATTCGTAAGCCCTGCCGATGGCTTCTGCTAATCGAATGGCTCTTGTGAGGGCGTAGGAGGAACATTTTTTTAACGGATACGTCGGTCTTCAACAATGAACCAACTGGTTGCCCAGCGTCTTTGTCATGACATCTGCTTGGTTGCCGTTAGCAATTTATTATTAAGAGCGTTGGGGCAAATTTGCTTACCGGCGAGTCTTAAGTGTGGAGCAAATTTATCTTGGAATTTACTTTTTATAGAAGTTATAAACTAATAAGTTAGCAAATAAACCAGAAAATTCCGAATTTTTTGGCTGAAATTAATACAGGAATAAAACAAAAAATATACAAAAATCATATAAACCTATTCAAGAATAAGCACTTCAGCATAAAAAAATCGAAAAGTAAGTAATTATCTCATGTATATCCAAAGGTGTGAAAACCAGATGTGCATTTTAGCTGCAATACAGCCGTCTTCAGAGGTAATATTAACCGACAGTAGATTCTAAAAAGAAGGAGATATGTGCTTTTTCAAAGTTTTTTGAGATTGAAGTGATAATTCTTTAATTTGATTTCAGTCATGCTACGAGCTGGATAATTCTCTAGTAGTGCAGCGATTCTCAAATTATTTTGAGCCGCGGCACACTTCCGAAAATAAAGAGCGTTACTGTGACACCCCAGTCTTGCGGCAAGCTTTATGTATTTTTAGATACGGATATTACAACCTTTGGACACATCCATTTGTTGCTGCTACTACATAATCAATTTATTAGAAGAAAAATGAATGCCCTAATTACCCACCAACACACTCAAGTCGTTGATTTATTTACTAAACAAAGTTTTTCGCGGCGCCCCTAAATATCTACTGCGGCACACCAGTGTGCCATGGCACCCAGTTTGAGAATCACTGCTCTAGTGAATTAATAGAAACCTTTTTAGGCTTCTTGAAGGAACCGTTTGATTTTCGTAAATAAAAAACGCTGTTAAAATTATTTTGTTTTTTTTTTGCGGAAATTACTAAAAACCACAAATTAGGAACCAATAAACCCAAAAAGAGAGTATATTTTGTAAGCTATTCAACGATGTAAAATTTAATATAGCTGGATTTTATAATAAAAATTAAGGTTAATATTAAATATGAAGCGTATCCACGCGTTCATAATTTGAAACTTCACTGCTCGTAACGTGCAACTGAAAGTTTTAATTCTGTTAAACGCTGGCGAAATATCTTTTGATCTTTGCATATTTTACGTTGGGTTCACACTGTACAACAATTTTTTCCAATGTTTTATTTAAAAACTGTTTTGAATGTATCACATTCAGTGCGGTGACATATCCAGCGTTACGCCGTAACCTAGTATTTGCGAGCCCGGATAGCTCAGTCGGTAGAGCATTAGGCTTTTAACCTAAGGGTCCAGGGTTCGAGTCCCTGTCCGGGCGGTTGTTTTTTCGTTTTCAGACGCCTCGGCAACCTGACGGGACACTATTCCGAAGTTCACTTGTTCGATTCCTCTCTACTTCATTTTACGCTAGACTAAACTGCGTCTCTAGTTATTCTTCGAGATCGAGCTTTTAAAAAAAAGTACTTTCCTCGGATATCTCCGATAGCCTCAACAAGATTATAAAAAAACAGATGCGCATTTCGGCTACAATGCAGCCGTCTTCAGTGGCAATTCAGCGAAAATAGATTCTGATAGAATCTTTTATTGGATATTGATGATATCTGCAACAAGTATTTTCTAAGTCCTA